>PISX010012095.1:0-62085 GCA_004024625.1 Mellivora capensis
GTTGTTTTTTTCTGTCTCAAAATTAGAGATCAGCAGGTTTGAGGAGAAGTGAGGAAGCAACACACCCATTTTGAACTGACAGTGGACTTAAGGGAACAACATAACAAGGAAATGTACTTAACATCTAGCACCAAATATATATTTCTCATCTTTCTGCCAACTGTGTACATCTTACAGAGTAGCTCACAATTAGGTCTTGAACAAACAGACCTAAATTGTCATTGTAATAGAATGTACTAATTGATATTCATAATGACAACTCTAAATGTATTAACATACCAAATTTTATTAGAACACTGTTTACTAAGTCAATGGAGTATGTAATATGTTTAAAATTAATGGCTTTTTAAAATTTTAAGGGTATTGAAATTCACTTAACTAGATAGAACACTTAAATCCCTAATGATAGTAGGTAAATTATTTCCTAACTATATATCCTGAATTCCATAACAGCAATTAGATTGTATATAAATAATGTTTCCATTAGCAAATCTCCTAGGGATGAAGTAGGATTATATGAAAGTATATTCTCATTTGGCATTTTGGTGCAATATATTGTTTGATTCTTTTTTAAAAAACAATTTGATTCTTAATATTAAGCTGTCCTGTATTTTTGGATTAATAAATGAACTGATATTCTTGCATATATTAAAATGGTTTTCTATTCTCATCTTGCATGAATGATACTTTGTCTTTATATGGAAATATTATGTTAAAATGTTTTCTCCTTTAAGAAAACAATGACCTCTGGGGTGCCTGGGTAGGTCAGTGGGTTAAGCCTCTGCCTTCCACTCAGGTCATGATCTCAGGGTCCTGGGATCAAGCCCTGCATTGGGCTCTCTGCTCAACAGGGAACATGCCTCCCTCTCTGCCTGCCTCTCTGCCTACTTGTGATCTCTCTCTCTCTCTCTCTCTCTGTCAAATAAATAAATACAATCTTTAAAAAAAGAAAACAATAACTTCTGAGAGTTCATGCAGCATTGCAAAGGAAAATCAAATTTTCCTCCACAAAGGAATTTTTTTTCCTCTTTCTTTGTAGAGTGATATGGAAGATATTTGTAGATACTTTCTTTTTTCATCCTGGAAATTTCAAAATGTCATTCATCAGT
The DNA here is from genome assembly GCA_004024625.1 of Mellivora capensis. Lineage (NCBI taxonomy): Eukaryota > Metazoa > Chordata > Mammalia > Carnivora > Mustelidae > Mellivora > Mellivora capensis. The sequence continues at coordinate 1,110 of PISX010012095.1, forward strand.
ATTTTATTTTAAGTTAATTTATTAATTTAGGCTGTATTACAGGCAAGCAAACTAAGTCTTTATAATCCAAATCAAGGGTGTAAAATGGGGGTAAATCAATACTCCTTCATACCATCCTCAATTTTGTGATTCAATACTTGATGCATTTGCTACTTTGAATCAATCTGTTCTTTATTCTTATTTTGTGTGTTTTAATGAGGGTTATATTCAAGTGCTGCTAATATGCTAATGAGTATTAATTTTGCATTGCTTTGAATATCCACATTCATCTACTACTTTCTTTGTTACTCTGGAATTTTGTAGGAGACTGTCCAACTATCAAAGCCCTATCTTTAGATCTGTGTCCTTCATTATCAGTTCCTTTCAGCCTAGAAGCCATCAAACCTGGCTAATGTGTGATTTTTCTCAGCAGCTTTTGCATCTATTATATTTGTATGGAAAACACGGATTGGATTTCAGTTACCTCTCCTGTCCTAGTTTGAACCTTCTTACTGCTCTTTTTCTGCCTACTTTTGATCTTTATCTAAGTGTGTGTGTGTGTGTGTGTGTGTGTGTATGTGTGTGTGAAGCATTGTTTTAACTTGATTTAACTTTTATTTAAATTATGTCAGTTAAATACTTTATATGCTTCTCCATCTTTTCAATAAATGTCATGACAACTGAGTTATGTGTTATATTAACATTCTTCCTTAATAATAACAGCCCTTCTGTACTATGTAATAGCATCATTTGAAGCCAAAATCACTAATGTGTCATTACAGATGATTATTTTCTAATTAGTTTTATTGAAAAATTAAATTTATTTTGATTAAAGTATCTTAATATTCAGTATTGGTTTTGATCATATGGACAATTTCTCAGTTCTTTACCAATTTTTTTTTATAATTTTGAAATTTTTCAGAGGCTCAAGATTTCTTTTTTTAACCAGGATTTTCTTTTTTTTTTTTTAAGTCTATTTATTTATTTATTTAAGTAATCTCTACACCTAACATAGGGCTTGAACTCACAACCCTGATATCAAGAGTTTCATGTTCTTCTGACTTTGCTGAAGATTTCTTTTTATTTTTTTTAACTTTTTAAAAAGATTTATTTATTTTGAGAGAAAGAGAGCCCAGCACGCATGCACAAGCCGTGTGGAGGGGCAGAGGAAAAGGATGAGAGAGAATCTCAAACCACCTCCCCACTGAGTCTGACATGGGGCTCGATCTCACAATCCTGAGATCATGACTTGAGCCAAAATCAAGAATGTGATGCTTAATTGAGCCACTCAGGCATTCCTCTCAAGATTTCTTTTTTAAAAACCTAGTCACCATTTCAGTATATTGCTGCCTCAATACAGAAAAAGTTTAGCTACAAATTTTAAAATAGAATAAAAATAAAACAAAATAATACAAACAAAAATAAGTAGCATTGTGATATTTTTTATTAAATGTTTTACTTTTTTTAAAAAAGATTTTATTTATTCATTTGACAGACAGAGATCATAAGTAGGCAGAGAGGAAGACAGAGAGAGAGGAAGGGAAGCAGGCTCCCCACCAAGCAGAGAGCCCGATGCAGGGCTCGATCCCAGGACCTTGAGATCCTCACCTGAGCAGAAGGCAGAGGCTTTAACCCACTGAGCCCATTGAGCCACCCAGGCGCCCCTTAAATGTTTTACTTTTAACTCATGTTGAATATACAGACCTCTTAAAATACTGGATTACATGAGTTTTTTTTTTCAGTTCAGCACCGCCTACTTCCCTTCCTTCCTTCTTCTCCCTCTTCCTACATTCCTTCCTTCTTCTCCCTTTTCCTTCTTTCCTTCCTTCTTTTCTTTTCTTTCTTTTATTTTTTTTCTTTCTATTATGTAATGTTAGTAATGATTTCTTAATGATCCTTCTCTGTTTCTCAGACCAGGGGCTCTAAAAAGTGAAATTTTGGAATGCTTATCCTTTTATTCACGGAGGTCCCAACCCCAGGCTTTAACTTTCATCACCTTATATAGTACAAGGTCTCATTTGAACAGGGTTTATGGCTAAAAAATGATGTCTATCCCATCAGCCTCAAATTGGCAAATAGTGTAAAACAAATACTTGGAAAATATCTCAAGTGTTATTGGAAATATGACAGATCAGTCATTTAGCCTATGAATCACAACAGAGTTTACTTGTAAATAACATCTCTATGCTTCGGTATAATAAAATCACAAATGGGAAGATAAATAACACCCATCACACTTGGCTCCACGTGCATTCCATTAGAGTAAACACACTAGTTATTTCTACACTAAAAGAGGAAGTTGTGTAGCTTATCACATTTTACTCGAGAGCTTTGAAAATTTATATAAGTTTGCTAGGATCCAGCACTTGTATTTACCCTTAGTTTTAAAACTGTGAGAACTTTATTGCCTTTTTAGTAACACTATTATGACTACAAGAGTCTCAGATCTACTCAACAGAGCCAAATTCCTTGTCTAGAATGCCTGATATTGAGATACTTTTCACTGTCTTTCCTTTCCCTCCCCCTCCCATTCCATTACCATTCTAAACATTTGTCTGTACTCACTTGACTGGGTATTCCAGACCTACCTATTCCTTTATACTGATGGATTTCTAGTCCTTGGATTCAAACCCCAAACTACCATGCCTTCCTAATTTTCCAGCTAGTCAAATTTCCTGCAATTCCTGGATCGAGAATGGCAAACCGACCAGCTACTTACATTTTCAATACCTTATTGAAGCCCTTCATTCTAAATAGTCTTCCAGCCTTTGTATCTTCTGACTGGTGTAATCCCATTATTACTTATGACTTGCTGTGAACATGAAATTTTACTTTTGTACTCTGATAATACAATTAAGCACCCTATTTCCAATAATAGAATCATGAAAATGTTTACCATTAGGAACAGCTGGGTACAACTGGAAACTTAGAAAATTAGAAACTGAGACAATGTAGTAACCTTGCCTTTTTATTTCTAGCCATATAAAAATCTTACCATAGTGGCAATACTCAAATTAATGCTTACAGTATAAAGTACTTGGGCTTTAATTGAATAGATTTATCTGTGTAGCCAACATAAGTTGTTTTTCTTTGTATCATTTTGTATTTTAGTGGCATTTCAGCTTTTCAATGTATAAAATATGCTGTCCTATGTGCAATTAACAATAATTAATTATTAATAAGTAATAATAATTAATATAATAATTTATAACATATAATATTTAATTTATACATGATATATTTATATATTTAAATATTACATATAATATTTAATTTATATATAATATATTTGATTTATATGTAAAATATTTGATTTATATATAAAATGTAATTTATAATATATAACATATAATAATATATAATTAATATAAATAAATAATGATTAATAAATAAATAAAATCTTTTAAAAAAAGACTTAATGTGACCCTTTCATTTTAGTAACCCTTTCATTTTAATTTAATACTGCTCATTTTTGTTTAAAGATTTTATTTATTTATTTGACAGAGATCACAAGCAGGCAGAGAAGTAGGCAGGTAGAGAGAGAGGGGGAAGCAGGCTCCCCACTGAGCAGGAAGCCCGATGTGGGGCTCAATCCCAGGACCCTGAGACCATGACCTGAGCTGAAGGCAGAGGCCTAACCCACTGAGCCAACCAGGTGCCCCAATACTGATCAATTTTTAAAATAAAAATTGTCCATATTATTTTGAATTAAAAGAGTAAATGCAAAATCATAAGGGTTTTCTCACTTGTTATGTAATTTAAAAAAAGCAGCTTTAAGACTAAATTGAAATTAACCAGTTGATTAAATTGCAATCAAATACTGTTTATTCATGTGTATTCTTCTTAAGTATGATTTTCTGGAATAAACTAATTCAAACTAGTATATGTGCTAGTTTGGAATAACATATCTGTGTGTGTATGTGTGTGTTCTCTCATGATAATCTATTATGATTAAGTATAATTTAGGTATTGGGAAAAGTATGCTATTGACATGAAGAATGATGAAATTAATTCATAGCTGCTAAAATAAAAATTATCAAACATATTAATAATATTTTGTGATGTCAAACATCCTTTTGAGATCTGATTGTAATACTTGAGAATAAATCCTCTAGGCCATCAATATTAACTATACCAGTTATCCATATATTAGTTTTTCTACCTATAAAATACAAATAATAATGTTATTTAACTTCTGATGTTATTGTGAAGATTAAATAAAATAATATATTTACAGTTTTAGGTACAGTTTATCTTATACAATAAGTATTCAAATGTAACATAGTACCATCATTTTTACTATTAATACTATCAGCCCTTTGATAGAATTCCCGTCTAGAGACTCCATAATGATATATAAACAATAGAGAAAAGAGTTGCTATTCGATAAAATGTTTGGATCCCTGCACTACGTACTTAGATCTCTATGCTTCATTGGTTCATTGGCAGAAGGAGATCACGTTTACATTTCTGTTCAAATGGTGGTATAGGAAACCTCCCACTTGTTAACAAGCATTCTAATATTTGGAGGTATCCCAATTCTACCTATTTCTATGAATCCCAGGTTTGTTTATATACTTTTTTTGAGAATTTATTTATTTATTTGACAGACAGACACACACACACACACACACAGACGGAGCCCAGTTAGGGGGAGCTGCTGAGGGAGAGGGAGAAGCAGACTCCCCATTGAGCAGGGAACCCAACATGGAACTCAGGACATGGGGCTCATGAACTGAGCTGAAGGCACATGCTTAACTGACTGAGCCACCCAGGCACCCTACATATACTTTTAATAAATAATTCCTTACTTGTTTGAAGTGCCACTTAGAGTAGCACAAGTAACTCCAAATCACCCTTTCAGACTAAACTATAGCTGTGGATCAATGGATAGCTCTTCCCTTTTATTTCCGTCGCCACTCCATTGCCTGTTATCTCAATACCCACTGAAAGTCCTGCTGTTCCTGGTAGAAGTGAATGGTCTAGATGCTTGAATAAAGTGCCATACTGAAGGTTGAGGAAAGAAGCAGTCTTAGAGGTCGTCTTGCTCTCCCTGGCCCTATTCCCTTGCTAACCATCACTCTTATCTCTTTCTGCTGCTGCTGTTATGAATATATCTTCTACCAGTTGGCAATCATTTCTCTCGATGTCACAATTTATGAAGGTTGAGCCATGGCAGTATTTCCTAGTTATAAAAGTCTTTGCATTAGTAGTCATGTGCCCATTTACTTAAAGAAAACTCATGCCACCAGGATACCAAATTGGGTCTGGAACTAGCATCACTGTGTTTGGTGTTTGTATCAAATCTGACTTTCTGATATAGACTTGTTGAAAATGAGTTGGAGTCAAGCTTTACTTTATTATTATTATTTTCAGTATGGCTATTTTAAAGAGTGTATGTTTTCTTTTAGCTTGATTTCAACATGGGATAGGAGAGTAGCAACAGTTTTCTAAACCCGTTTTTACAAGACACCTGGGCAGCAACTATGTAAATATTTAGATACAAATACATATGAAGGATATTAGCCAAGTCCATTGTTCAGCACCAAATTCATCCAGGGTGGGATATTGTTTTGTAACACCTGCCAAATGTGCGTGTGCCCAGGTAACATCTTAATAATGCCCAGGTAATTTTCCTAATAAAATAAAGAGGATCAGTAGTTCTATGACTTTACTTTAAGCTGATCATTTTTATTGATGAAGCAAATATTAAAATAACTCTTCAATATCTTCATATATTACATAGGGAAATTATTATTAGCAGAGACTTAGAAGGTGCAATGTGAATAGCTGGTTCCCTGGTTTGTAAAACACAAAAATTATTCTGTATGAACAAAATTCTCAATTGTCCATGAAAAAAATCAAATTTGTCTCCCAGCCTTTTTCTGGAAGAGACCAAGTTTAATTTTATTAGCAAAACATATACCAGTAGTAGCCCATCGGTGAATTAGTTTAAGAATATAATTTCATTAAATATATATTCCATTAGGAGATGATTGACCTTCCCACACAATGAGAGAGATTATTTAATGTTTCTATACAATTATATCCAGGGCAGTTTATACAAATTATTACATTTATCTATACATAGAATATACACAGACACACACACAGACACACACACAGACACACACACAGACACACACACACACACACATATATATATATATATATATATATATATATAACCTAAAAATTCTTGTTAGGACATGAGGGATGACCATGCTAGTGGAACTTAATCACTTAGCAAATTTTATTTCAATTTTGGCAAGAGGATTTCAGAAGTTCACTATAAAGAAATGGTTATTATAGAGTGGCTTTAAAAGAAAAACATTCTCCTTTTTCATTTGGATTTTAAACAGTTAATTTTGCAACTATTTTTATTAGATATTTAGGACAATCTTATGAAATAGATGCAAGAAATCTCTGAATTTGAGAGTTTCCATTGAGAGCATCTGAAAAGAAAATAGCAACTTCAAGAATAGAAACTGAGTTTTGTGAATCTATGCTTTCGTTTTTGTATTGAACAGGTGTTCAAATAATAACAAAATCTGGGACACCACCCTAAAGAAGAGATGCAGTTGGTAGATAAGCATATGAAAAGACACTTAATATCATGTGATTAGGGAACTGCTAATTTGAAAAATGAAATACTACTACACACCCACCAGAATGGCCAAAATCTAAAACATTGGCAACAATAAATGCTGACAAGGATGTGGAGCAACAGGAAATTGCATTCATTGCAAGTGGGAATGCAGAATGTTAATACCACTTTCAAAGACTGTTTGGCTGTTTCTCACAATGCTAAATATAGTCTTGCCATATGATCCAGCTATCATGCTGCTAGACTTTTACTCAAAATCACTGAAATTCACAAAAACCTGCACATAAATGTTTATAGCAGTCTTATTCAAAATCGCCAAAACTTGGAAGCAGCCAAGGTGTTTTTCAGTTGGTGAATGAATAAACAGACTGGTCTATTGGTATAGTGGAATATTATTTAGTAATGAAAAGAAATGAATCATCAAGCTATAAAAAGACAAGAGGGGGAACTTGTATGCCTACTTTTAACTGAAAGATGGAAGTCTAAGAAAACTACATATTATATGTTTTCAACTATGTGACATTCAGGAAAAATCAAAACTATAGAGGCAGGAAAAAGATAATAGTCTCCAAGTACTTGAAGGTAAGGAGGGATGAATAAGTGGAGCAAAGTGAATATTTAGGGCAGTGAAACTATTCTGGGTGATGCTGTAATTATGGTTCTTGACATTATACATTTAGTAAAACCAGTAGAACTCTGCAACAGAGTAATTATATTAATATAGACTTCAATTAATAATAATGCATCAATATTGGTTCATCAGTTGTAACAAATATATCACTGTAATGCACAATATTAATAATAGGGTAACACTCTGCAGACGAAACAGGTTTATGAGAACTCTACTTTTGCTCAATTTTGTGTAAACTTAAAACTACTCTAAAAAATGAAGTATGCTAATTAAAATAAGATAAACATTGATTTAAATTCTTACATAATGTGTTTGTCACACTATTGTCCTATCATTATCATGTAGGTTGCTACCCCTAACTTAACTTATACACTGTATAACATTTGTATATAAAATTTAATATGAAGGGGTTCCTGGTGGCTCTGTTGGTTAAATGACCCCCTTGTGATCCCCAAACTAGGGATCTGCATCCTCAGCATCACCTGGGAACTTGCTAATTATTGGCCCTTATCCAGGATCTACTGAGTCAGAAACTCGGGGGATAGAGCACAGAATCTGTTTTTCACAAGTCCTGCAGGTGATGCTGATCGAGGCTAACATTTGAGAACCACTGCTCTACAGCCTTGGGTATAGCTTTTTGCCTCAGCTATGAGATTAAGTCAAAGAGTAAACCAAATTATTGGACAGAGTAATAACTCTTAATTAATGCCAAAACACTGATTAATATTAAGACATATTCCGCACAACATAGTATACTTCAGATGAATATACTCCTTTTTTAATTTTTTAAATGACTCATGGTTAAGGTTAGACTATAGTAATGAGAACTCTTCCCAATAGTGTTTGTAACCCTGGAGTTAATGTGGATAGATGGAGTTAATAAATATCTCTGTTACAAAATAGATCACAGACTAGTACCCCTAAAATTTAGTTTCCTAAAATCAAATCAGTGGTATTAGGATATAAGCTTTCAAGACTTAAGGTCATTTGCTATATGACACTTACTCTTATGGAAGGGGGAAAATAAATGGGTAAATTGTTTTCAATTAATTAATCATTACACCTACACATTAACAAGAGTTATAACTATGCTTTTCTTTCCTTTTTTAAGGAAATAAAATGATTCCTTGAGAAGATGTTAATGCACAAAAGTCACTTCCTTGAAGTAAGTAAGCTAATTCATTGAAAAACAAATTAATTTTTGCCCATGAAACCAACAGTTTAAACTGTTAGAGATTAGAAATATATGAAATGAAGACTAATGCCAGAAGCACTAAGTTTATGTGCAATAGTTAAGTCATGAAGGAAAAATATAGTTGAATGAAAATGCGAAATCATTTATGTTGGGGTTTTCTGCCCATTTCCCTGACATTCAACAATATTTTGAGGTTAAATGTTATGGATTTATAAAATTTACAAGAACTATAAGGGAAGTAGTAGTTTATAGATATGTTATATATTTCCCCTTATCTCCAAATTTCCCTTTAAATTTATTTTTGACAAAAGTTACATTCTAATGTTATTTTCTCTTGTTTAGGATATGCAGCATAATTGAAATGTTCTCAACTGCATGTATGATAATATTTTCACAGAATTTTTTTATATCAGTTTCTCACAATAATAAATTCCCCAAATAATATTGCCCCAACAATTTAGGAACTTGATTAAGTGCTGAAATATCAATTTTTTTCTTTCTTTAATAAAACAGCGCTTTAATTTTCAGTTAGGTACACAGTCAAGCACTACATTCCCAAGCCTCCTCTAGCAGCTTTGTGTGATATGACAAAGTTATAGCCAATTAAATATAGCAAAGAAATGTCATATGCAACTTCAGAGCCATTTTCTTAAAGGGAAGAGCAATGCCCTCCATTTGCCCTTCTTGTCTTTACATTTGCTGAAACATGTATACAATGATAGAAACAAGAGCAGTCATCCTAAATTGCAAGATAGAAGCCACATGTTTAGCATGGCATAACCAAGGTAGAAAACCTTGGGCCACTGACACTGTCAAGGAAACATATACACTGACTATCACGGATGAGAGAAATAAATCGTTTTACTTAACTTTTATTGTTTTGGGGCCTTTGTAGAGAATTTGATGTTTATTCTCACTGATATACTGGAAAAACCTACTTTACTTCATGTTCTATGGTTTATAAATAGACAACACATTAAATAAAAACAGATTTACCATGAGCAAAAGCATTGTTATAATGTGTTTGCTTTTATAAATACTTGCTCTAATTCCTTTGATCCTGAAAGTCAGTCAATAATAATTATTGAGCACATTCTAAGCTCAAGATACTCCTCAAGGCTTCAGGGATGCAATGGTAAGCAAACCAGCCAAAGTTGCTGTTCTTAAGGTGTCTTAATACTGTTAGGGAACTGAAAAAGCAAACAAGTACATAAAAAAATAAATTGTATACATAATACTTAGATCAATTTAAATAGGCACAGAGTATCTTAATTTCTTTGAAAATTTAAGAAAAATTCTGAACAAGTATTATTATATATCCACTTAAAATCAGTAAAAAAAAAAAATCATTTAAGAAATTAAGAACTTCTTCACAAACTCCCTGATCCTAGTCCCAAATCATCCAACTTAATCTTAACAGTATTAATCACTGTGAAATACTCTTGAATATCCAGCCTTTCTGCCTTTCCTCTCTGCATATCACTATCCATCTGTTTACATGTATTAATTTAATTATGGCAAAGTGAGAATATACTGTAGTTATTGGTCTTGATGTTTTTAGATGAAAATCTTACTTAATAAATAGAGACATAGCTGTTTTTAAAGAATTGATCTCCGGGACGCCTGGGTGGCTCAGTTGGTTGGACGACTGCCTTCGGCTCAGGTCATGATCCCGGAGACCCGGGATCAAGTCCTGCATCGGGCTCCCAGCTCCACGGGGAGTCTGCTTCTCCCTCTGACCTTCTCCTCGCTCATGCTCTCTCACTGCCTCTCTCTCAAATAAATAAATAAAATCTTAAAAAAAAAAAAAAAAAGAATTGATCTCCAATTTACTATTTAATACATTTTTAGTAATTTTTGCTAGTTATTCCCCTTTAGTGGACATGTTGTTTTCCAATTTTAGGTCTTACAAACATGCTGCAGTGAGCACTCTTGTGCTTATATTTTTATCTCTTCATGATTTTTATCTCTTCATTATTTCTGTATAATAATTTGCAAGAAGTGGGATTGCTGAGACATGAGATATGTACTTTTAAAAAATTTATGAATAAAACCAATCTATCCTTCAAATGGTAGTATCAATTTACATTATCACTAACCTTAACTAATACATGCTATCAATCTATTATTATTTTGAATAATCTGATGGAAAAAGTGAGTCAATAATATCTTATGCTTATTTGGCAAGTCTTTTGTTTATTGTTCCCTTGTATATTTTGTTTATTTTTTCTATTAGTTTTTGCTTTATGCATTTTGCTTTTATGTTATTTGGTGCATAATGTTTGTAGATGTTGCATTATCTTCCTCAATTGTATTCTCTGATATTTTTGGCTTCAAATTTAACTTCACAGGGTAGAAATGTAAAAACTATGGTTTTCTTTCTTTTTAAGTACTGCAGTTTCTTCCTCTTTATATTTAACTTCTCTATCACTTTGTCACTCTTCAGATTTTATAATCTAAAAGCCTTTCACTTTTATAAAATAATTTAAATTATTTCCATTCATTGGGAAAACATATGTGCTTATCAGATGTCTATTTTTCCCTTTTCTACTATTCATTTATTTTTTAATAGTTTCTCATTTCCTCTTTTTTCTAGATTTTTTCTAGATCTCATTTTTTCTTCAAATTTAATAATCAGTGAAAATATCTTTTTTCTTCATGAAAAGGAAAATGATCACTTAAAATATGAATATATGCAAAATAAAGAAAATAATCATGTTTTACTATTGATTTACTTATTAATCTTTGTTGTAATATCATAAAGTCATTTTTGTAAGGTCTTGTCAGTAGGAATGGGGTTTTTTTTTTATACATAGATGCAATTTTATTTTATTATTTTCCTGTTTTTTACACAAATGTTATTTATTTATTTTGTTTTATTTTAAATTCCAGTGCTATGTTAGTTTTAAACGTAAAATATAGTGATTTAACAATTCCATACATCACCCAGTGGTCATCATGACAAGTGCACTCCTTAATCAATCACCTATTTTGCCTATCCCCCACCTACTTCCCCTCCAGTAACCATCAGTTTGTTCTCTATAATTAAGAGTCTGTTTCTTGATTTTTTTCTCTCTCTCTCTTTCTCTTTTTACTTCCTTTGCTCAGTTTTATTTATTTATTTATTAAATTCTACATGTGAGTGAAATTATATGGTATTTTTCTGTCTCTGAATTATTTCACTTAGCTTTATACTCTGTAATTCCATCCATATCATTGCAAATGGCAAGATTTCATTTTTTTATGGCTGAATAATGTTCCATTGTGTATATATACCACATCTTCTTTATCCATTCACCTATCCATGGACATTTGGGCTGCTTCCATAATTTGACTATTGTAAATGATGTTGCTATAAACATAGGAGTGTGTATATCCCTTTGAATTAGTGTTTTTGTATTTGGGGCAAATACCCAATAGTGTGACTACTGAGTAGTTCTATTTTTAACTTTTTGAGGAACCTCCATACTATTTTCCACAGCAACTGCATCAGTTTGCCTTTCCATCAACAGTGCAAGAGGGTTCCTTTTTCTCCACATCATCACCAACAATTATTGTTTCTTATGTTTTTTATTTTAGCCATTTTTTTAAAAAGATTTTATTTGTTTACTTGAGAGAGAGGAGAGCAAGAGAGAGAGGGTACAAATGGTTGGGGTGGAGGGAGCAGAGGGAAAGGGAGAAGAAGACTCTCCTATGACCAGGAAGCCCAATGCAGGCTTGATCCCAGGACCCCAAGACCATGACCTGAGCTGAAGGCAGATGCTTAACCAACTGAAGTACCCAGATTCCCCTCATTTTAGCCATTTTTACAGGTGTGAGGTGATATCTTATTGTAGCATATGGTGGTGAGTTATGCTGAGCGTGTATTAATGTACGTCTGTTGGCCATTTGGGTGTCTTCTTTAGAGAAGTATCTGTTCTTTTTTTCTGCCCATTTTTTAATTTGTTTTTTGGCTGCTGAGTTGTACAAATTCTTTTATGTAGTTTGGAAAATAACCCTTTATCAGATACATCATTTGCAAATATCTTCTCCCATTCACTAGGTTGTCTTTTAGTTTTATTGTTTCACTCACTGTGCAGTAGCTTTTTATTATGATGTAATCATAATAGTTTATTTTTGCTTTCTAGACAATCTAGAAAAATGTTGCTACAGCCAATGTCAGAGAAATTATTGCCTGTGCTCTCTAGTAGGACTTTTATAGTTTCAGGTCTCATAATTTGGACTTTAGTCTATTTTGAATTGATTTTTATGTATGGTGAAGTGGTCCAGTTTCATTCTTTTGCATGTAGCTCTCCAGTTTACTCAACACTATTTGTTGAAGAGACTGTCTTTTTCCCATTGGATATTCTTTCTTGCTTAAAGATTAAATAAACATATAATTGTGGGTTTATTTATGGTTTTTTTATTCTGTTCTGTTGATCTTTGTGTCTACTTTTATGCCAGTACCTACTATTTTGATTACTACAACTTCATAATATATCTTGATGTCCAGAATTTTGAAACCTCCAGATTTGATTTTCTTTTTCAAAATTGCTTTGGCTATTTGGGGTCTTTTGTCATTCCATATAAATTTTAGGATTTTTGTTCTAGTTCTGTGAAAAATGCTTTTTCTATTTTGATAAGGATTGTATTAAATCTTTAGATTGCTTTGGGTAATATAGATATTTTAACAATATTTGTTCTTCAAGATGCAATTTTATACCTACCATTTTTATAACAGTAACTTTATGGGCATTTTTTCATGATATTAAAATGTTATTATATTATTTGCAATAATATACTTTTCAGATTACCTGTATTGTTTAATTGTTTTTCCATTGTACAAATTTTAAATTATTCATGGTGCTGGTGTATCATATGCTGTGGAAAAACAAATATCTGATTTCTTAAGATTTGTAACCAGAATTCAGAATCATCATGAACATGTTTAAAATTCCAATTCAAAAAAAAAAATAAAATTCCAATTCATACTAACTTAACTATTATAAAGGTTCTGATTTGTCACATAGAAACATCAGATGAAAGCAAGTAAATCATAAGAACACGTTTTTAGGAACATTCTCTAATTTTTATCTACATAGAAAAAAAGGTACATTGTAGTAATAAGGTCCAGTGATAATTCCTGATGTTCTTAAGAGTCCAGGTACACATTATTGGACCTTAATGAAACTTAGTGTGAGACACTTTGACTTGCTTGGTTCAGGGGCCCATCATAGAGCAATCAGTTTGGGTAAGGAATAGGATCATTTGGCAGACAAGTTAAACCTTTGTGGTTGGTGAATGGGGAGTAATGATTGTGATACATATTTTCATAAATATCATACCACTAAATATTTCCATCTGAATATTATAAAGTGTCCATTTCACCTTACCTCATTAGCCTTACAAAATATTTATTTATAGACCAATCTAGTAAGTTAACAAAATTTACATATTTATAAGTTATATGAATTTGATTCTAAATCAAAATGGCCGTACATAAATTTGACACTTTAGTGAAAAATCTCCACAATTTCTTCCTTTTATTAGCAAAGGGTATGCCAGGGAAGAGGGTAGTTCAAGTATATATAGCTTGTGTTGAGGGATGCTATTCAATTTTGACCTTCTATTCTTTTTTTTATTTATTTGACACCCAGAGAGAGAACACAAGTAGGCAGAGAGACAGGCAGAGAGAGAGAGGGAAGCAGTCTCCGTCTGAGCAGAGAGCCCGATGCGGGGCTCGATCCCAGGACCACGGGATCATGACCTGAGCCGAAAGCAGAGGATTTAACCCACTGAGCCACCCAGGTGTCCCGACCTTCTATTCTTGTTCTTAAATTTCTTTTATTATTTTTTTTAAGATTTTTATTTATTTATTTGACAGACCAAGATCACAAGTAGTCAGAGAGTTAGGTAGAGAGAGAGGAGAAAGCAGGCTCCCCTCCAAGCAGAGAACCCAATGTGGGGCTCGATCCCAGACCCTGGGATCATGACCTGAGCCAAAGGCAGAGGCTTTAACCCACTGAGCCCCATATTCTGTTCTTAAATTTAGTTACATCTATTCTATCTACAATATTTCCACAAAATATATCTCATATAAATAGCACATATGCTTGGTTTCTTAACTCTTTTGGTATATTCCAGAGAATGCTTTGCCAAGGTCACTAATATCTTTCTGATGGGCAAGTTGAGATCTCTCCTCTGATTCCATCTTACTTGACTTATCAACAGCATTTTTCACAGTTGATCAATTTCTCCTTAAATTTGACCCCCCCCCCTTTTTTTTCTGGAGGAAGAGCTTCCAAGGCATCATATTCTCTTGGTCTTAAACATTCTTTAGCAGCTCATTTTCTGTCTTCTTTTTAAGCTGCTTTTCCTATAGCCAATCCTAATTTGTCCTACCCTATCTATCTATATACAGGTACTCTCATATGACCTCTTAAGACCCCATGCTATATAATGGCACTGATTTACCCTGGAATCCAAAATGAGTATCTGATCCTGATTTCAGACATTATACCTGGCCATGTGTACTCTCTCCACTTGTACATCTAAAAGACATCTGATACTTATTACAAAAAATTAATCTAAATTTTAGCATTTTTCACAACCTCTCCAGACTTTCCCATCTCAGTAAACTGCACCAGTAACTGAGGCCAAATTCTGTTATTATGTGTTAGTCTTTTTATCACCCCACATCCAAATATATCAGTAAATCTTGTCAATTCTAGTTCAAAACCATTTCCCTGATTCATTATTTCATCCCCATCTCTACTCACCATTACAGATAAATTGCTTTCATTATAGTATCTTCCCAATATTTTCTCTGCTTTCCCCTATCTTGTATAATTCTTCACATACTAGTTATGGTGCTAATTGGATTTTCCTCCATTCCCTCTTTCCTTCTTTCTTTTTTTCTATGTTTTTACCCATATATGTGTCAGTATGTATATGCATGTCAGTCTTATCTTTTTCTTCTACCTCCCTAGGTTTTTCCTTCACTTCTAGTACTTTCTTCTCCCTCAGAGTTAACATTAAAATATGTTAACATACTACATATACTCTTACCTATATTCATGCCTGTCTTTTCTTAGGCAAATATATACCAAGTTAACTTGGTAAGATTATGTAGTTATTTTATGGTGTAAGAAATATAACATACAAAGAGAAGAAGAATATATGTAGTATGTACTGTATTACTTTAACAGATGCAAAGTCTTTAACATATATAACATGTAATGCTTCATTTATTGATCATAATTTCCCTTGTTTCCAGTTTTTTATTATTATGAACAATTAAACAATATTGCATTAAGTGTTCTTGTGAATATCCTTTTTTTTAATGTTT
Organism: Mellivora capensis; assembly: GCA_004024625.1. Lineage (NCBI taxonomy): Eukaryota > Metazoa > Chordata > Mammalia > Carnivora > Mustelidae > Mellivora > Mellivora capensis. Next base: position 16,849 of record PISX010012095.1, read on the forward strand.
AGAGAGTCCCTGGAATGCAATGCCTAAGTCAAAAGTTATACAATTTTAATGTTAATAAATATTGCCAGATTGCTTTCCAAAAAGACGGTAAAATGTAGGAATGCGGGCGCCTGGGTGGCTCAGTGGGTTAAGCCGCTGCCTTCGGCTCAGGTCATGATCTCAGGGTCCTGGGATCGAGTCCCGCATCGGGCTCTCTGTTCAGCAGGGAGCCTGCTTCCCTCTCTCTCTCTCTGCCTGCCTCTCTGTCTATTGTGATCTCTCTCTGTCAAATAAATAAATAAATAAATTTTTTAAAAAAGTAGGAATGCAATAACTGTTCATCTCTATCTTGACTACCAATAATATATTTTAATGTTATCGTTTTTGGTAATTTAGTTATATAGCATCCAATTACATTAATTTATTTGGCAACATGTTCAAATGTAGCTTTGGCTCTTAAGTTAGCAATGCCCTGGCATCTATCCCAAATGCTACTTATTAGAATTGAAAAATAACGGGATAAAAAAATTAAAAGCCTATTCTCGGTATCAGATAAATACCTTATAATGGTCAATATTTTATCTACCATTCTTTTGAGATACGTGAAAAATGCATAATATCCATTGTTTACTTTATCTGTTAGGTTTGAAACCTAAGCAAAATTGTGAAATTTCTCTCTGATCCATTTCATATTTTCACTAATTCTCATTTTCCACAATTTCTACATTTCTTTCAGCCATTCAAGACATACATACTCAAGTAGAAAACTAAACTGATGTTCTGTTCTGCCAGGCCTGACCAATATTGACTCTAAGGACGTTTCCAGAGAACCAGAGAAATTAAAGTTTGAAAACAAGATAATATCTACCTTATCCCCTTTCTTTTAGAAGTGAAATAACTGCAGTTAAGTCATTATTCATTCAATATTCCATGGTTGCTTTAGTTGGATATATTTAAAGTGAGTTCTTGTAAGATTTTAATGGTAGTAGTGTCTCCACAAATTTGCATTTAATAGTTCATTGATTCTAAGATGCCTTCTTGCTTTTCACATCTCCATAATTCAGATGTATTGTAATCAGTGGCTTCTTGCAGTTTATTGACAGTGTGTTTGCATTGATAGTGGGGATTAAAGGGGAATGTCTTATAACTGATGTGGTATTAGATTTGGTAGATTACAATATTTGTTTTTAAGAGGCCCCACTGTTAAATCCAGCAGAACTGAAATGCAGAAACAGGAGTATGGGAGATGGACTTACTTTTAGGTAATAATTAACTAATAATTAACTTAAGTCACCATCTCCTTTCAAATCATATAACAACAGTATCAGCTGCATATAAGGTCAATAATGTTTATCTGACACATATCTCATGACTAGTAGACACCGTTATTTGAATAACTTGATTAACATATAGCGCATTTTTAAAGATTACCAGCATAGATTAAGTTCACTTGTAGCATAATTTTACTCAAATATGTTAACATTAAACTAATTACAAAACACACATGCTTATAGTTTTTATGTAAATACAAAATAAGAAAATAGAAAGCAAATAAAAATATGAAAAAATATCCAAATTTACAACCTTAATTTAATACAACAGATGATGTTGCTTTGCTGAAACCAAAGCCAGTCTCAAAACATGAATGTTTTTATGAATATTTATGTGTCAGTACTGATCTAAGCATGCCTGATGGTTATGGTGAATATAGGTGCTCTAAGGTGATACAATTCTTCGACCACTTTTCTCCAGTTTAACTATGCCACACTTGCATTCATGCAGATGACATGATATCCTTTGGTCTTATCTTAGAATAAGTAAAACATTTATGTGTTATGTTTTTAGATTTTTTCCTCATTAGTCCAAAAGATTAAAAGCAGTGATAGTTGGTACCAATGTGGTCATGAACATGAATGCAAACAAAAGCGATATATAGTGACAAAACTTAGCTACAAGTTATTATTATATGATTTCACAAATTATCAAGAATATGCTTATTATGTTAAGATTGCTATAGTAATGAAAAGTTTTGAATCCCAATAATATATTCTGTAACTACTAAGAATACATCACAGGCACATCTGAAAAACACTGAAATATGCTTTTTTCTTTTCTTTTCTTTTCTTTTTCTTCCAGGATGACATAAGAACAAGAACTTGGTTCACAGAAGCTCAGGTAAGGCTGAGGTGGGAACTTAAAAGTGAATCTAATTTGTGGATCATTCACTTTAGTGATGGGAAGTTATCTAAACAGAGTAAAAGCATACAGAGATTATAATGACAGGAAGTAGAAAGTCTAAGCATGCGGAGGTAGCAACATATGTTCTGAAATAGCAGAAAGCAAACTTGGGCATGATTTGCTTTCCTCTGGAAGAGCTGGACTGAGTGAACTGGGGCAGGGATTCAGGATGTAGGGGTCCAGCCACTGGTCTGGGAAAGGAGGCAAAACCTTGCTTTTACATTTCAAAACAACAACATTGTCCTGAAATCTTACATGAGCTAAGAGGAGGTCAGGAACAATACCTAGTTGCTCAGCAGGAAACTGGCATACAAATTGGAGTTAGGGAAAGCAAGATGAGGAACAAGAAGTGAGGCAAATCAGTACAAACACAGAGTTTAGGGGATCTTGATTTAAAAATCACAATTAGAAAAAAAAGCGAAGTGTGTTTGCAAAAATGAACTGCAAATTTTTTAGAATAATATCACTTACATAAAATTTTCATATTTAAATTATTGATTGTACTTTTTTCAAGTTGGAAGTTGCCAATTAAACCCAAGTGATTTATGATTATCCTATAAGATATTTAAAAATATTTTCTGATTTTGAAATATTGACTCTGCATGTTTACAATAGCAGTTAGGTATTTAAAACAGGTCTCCAATACTTGGATCTCCTAAATTCTCCAGGTGATTGGGAGGACATATTTTATTTTTTTAAAAATTTGGGTCACATTGTTCCACAGAAATAATCCATGCCAAAATTATTACTAATAACAGAAATCAGAATTGTTTAAGTAAGTAACTGGAATAGGCCATGGATATCAGAGACTATAACATAATAGGAATTTAAAGATGCTTACTTATGTACTTTGTTCACACAATGACAAAAGGAAAGAAATGGAAACAGCAAAATATAAGGGCACAAAAATTTATTGCTGTCTACTGATTTTAATTTATTGCCATAGAAAGGCATGTTTCCTTTCTGAGATGATGGAGAAGTCCTCTGTCCTACTCGTCTTCTATCTTCATATTTAACAAAATTCAAATGAAAATGTTCTTTCATGCTTGATACAAAAACTCCACTATGTGTAGTAGTTGTTTGTTATAGTTAGAAGCCAGATTGCACATGGTGGTGGTTCACTGTTCTAAACATTAGGGTTGATAGGATGAAGAGTCTATGGGTAATAGAGCTCATTGGTGATGATTAAACGACTATCATATAGTGTGATTAGTAGTTTTATTTGAATGATCATTATAACTGTTGCTACTCAATTGAGATAAGAGTAAACAAAAGGAAGCTGCACTCTCTTCTGAAATATGGCTATTTAAGTTCAAGGTGTAGATACAGAATCTTACTGATCACACTCAGTATTAGGTAATTTTGAGATAGATTACCTTATGTGTAGAGAAACAATGAGGACAAATTTTATGCAAAAAATGTTTATCTTTTATAACTGTAATTATCCTTCATGTTTTAGCAGCAAATCTATGGTGTGTTTATTACCGTTTATACATAGGTTTACATGTCACAATCTAAAGTCACCTCATCATACCCTTAAGCATGTAAGTAGCAAAAATAACCTATTCTGACAGTGAAGTGACTCTTTAGAGATTAAAATATTTCACTGACATTTGTTATTATGATATATATACAAGATATATATACACGCATATATATGATATTTATGATATATATACTATGTAAACTTTGCTGCTAGAAATATAGTATGATTTTCCATATGAATGATATTCTGTTCCATGGGACAATTCCTATAAATGTTCCTATTTCCTGAACTGGAAATTGAGCTTCATTGTGTAGATAAAGATCTGAACATCTTGTCAGAAGTATTTTGAGAGCATAATATTTCAAAAAACGTAGCTTAGGCTACTGTGATTGAATACACAAGAAAACTACACTATCTGATTCTTTCACATACGAAGCTTCTTCCATTTCCTAAGGAGATTCCTTGGTTAGGTTGAGTAATAGCAAAGATTTTTATCTCGTGTCTAATAACTGCAAGTTTCCAAAACTTCAGAAGATGTAATGAAAATCATACAGGTCAATAGTTGTTCCCAAAATGATATGTACAGAGAATGCCTGCATCCTCAAAATATACATAAATAAAAAATAGCTGTAATGATAAGTACCAAAATGGATTTAATTTCCACATGGTATTTAGTGGAGAATATTTAACTTTTTTTCCTAATAAAATCATGTTCATACTGTATTCTAATAAATTATTAGGTGATCTGTTCCATGGAGTATGTAAGTTTTAGAAATTCTGCTCTCTCTTTTTCTCCCAAGACTTCCAGACTCCCCCAAGTGGATATCTGAGAAATTTAGTCAATACCTCTAAATAACTGTGACACTTCATAATGAGCTATGATCAATCCACATCAACTTTTTTTTTCTTTGTTTGAATTGAAGCATGGTACATGGAGAATTTCCCTTAGATGAAACAAGCACTTCCCTCTTCTATCCCTGTAAGTTCTAATTCACTCACATTATTGCCTCTCTTATAAATACTTTTTTCTCTCCCTTTTCTTCTTTTCCTCTTTCAAAGAGTGATATCAAACTGGCAGACTCATTTTAAGGACCATATTATAGTTTGCAGGATCACTGCTATATTAAATCCTGTGTGTGGGATACCCAGAGTGGAATTTCTTGAAATCTTGACCTTCAAATAAACAAGATAAACACAGGTTATATCAAAGTGTAGTTTGCTCTGACATAGGAGCATCAGAATGTCTGGAATCTGCTTTAACCAATTAAGCCATTCAAGGCAAGAGGAAAATAAAGCCTTCAGCAAATCCATTGAAGGCACCATCTCCCAGCGTGCCACTGCCTGCTATCGATCTTTTTAAGTGCGGACTAATGAGTCGTATATATACCTGATGGGATGCTCTCACCCTACCACCTCAGAGGAGTTAACATACACAAAGAGAGAATCAACTGGGTGAAAGGGAGGGTGGCAGGGCACATCCAGGCTGATGGCTGCCTTGCCCCTTAAAAATCAGCCTGATGGTCTGTCTTCAGGGAACACAGCAGACCCCATCGCCTACTTTCCGTTAGGAACCCATTAGTTCCTTAATAACCATTAGTTCTTTTGCAGGAGATTTTCCATTCAGGTCGCTTCTAGGGCAAACGCTTTTTGTTCTACCACTCCGTCGTGTGAAAAGAACTATAGAGAAACGCAAAGCAAGCTCCTTTGCGGCAAAGCATGCCTTTCCCTTCAGCTTTGGCAATTTAGGAAGAACCGAGATTCTCAGGGGAGATGGGTGAGGGGAACGGCAGGCCCAGGAACACATTAACCAGGAGTACCTTTTTTTTTTTTTTTTTTTTTACCTTCTATCCACTTCCACTCACATCGCCACAACTCCCTCCCCCACCTCACCCTCTTGGCCCCCACCTCCTAAACTACCAACACAGGCACTTGTGATCCCTACAAATGGGTGGTGGTGGTGGTGGGAAGGGAAATTTTTCTCTCTCTATGATTGTGAACAGGATCCAACCTCCATACTAAAAATACATTAAAAACAAGTAAAATCAAATAAGCCCAATCCAATGGGTAGCAACTATCTGGGGAGAGAAGCAGCTGCTGGCACCTGCCTGGATACGCTGCGGTTGGAAGCGGTTGGCTTTGGTACTGAATTATTAATTTATTTATCCCCCCTCTCCCCCTCCCCCACTCCCGACTGGCAGGCAAGAAATCTCCGTCTCTTCTTGTTCCCCTCCGCCCCCACCTTAGAGGAGTCTCCCACTTGTCAGTCGCGGGTCGCTCTGCCGCCCGCCCGCGGTGGCCGTCGCGTCCCTGGCCCTCGGCGGCCGCGGCGCTGCGCGGGGGGCGTCCCGCTCGCTGGGCGCTCCCACTCGCGCCCGGACCGTCGCGGCCGTGGGTCCTGGCGGCGGCGGGGGAGGGCGGGGGAAGGCAGCGGGTGACAGATGTACTCCTCTGACAGCTCTCAGTATCAGCCCAGTGGCTCCCTGCCATTGGCTCAGTGCAATGGACCGGCAACGCCGCTCACTATAATAACACTCATGCCTGCCAGCAGCAGCAACTCCGAGAGCGGGCGCCGAGCGCGGGGGATGCTGCTGCCGCCGCCGCCGCCGCCGCCGCCGCTGCCGCTCGGGCGGCTCCCGCTGCCCGGCTCCGCTCGGCCGCCGCGCCGGCACTGAGTCCCGCCGGGTCCTGCTGCCTGGTCGGCCCCTCCCAGCCCGGGAACCTCCCGCGGGGCGCGTCGCCCGAGGGCGAATTAGAAGAGAAACGGAGACCGAGAGAGAGAGCGCCCAGAGCATGCGGAGGCGGAGGAGCCTCGGCGCGCACGGCAGAGGGGTGTAGTGAGTCGGTCTCCCCGAGGCGTGCGGGAGAGGCGGCGGTTCGCCCTCGCGGCGGGTCCCCAGCCCACCCTGCCCGGGCTCCGGCGCGCTGCGGCTGCGGCTGCGGGCGCGAGGTGCATGGAAGCGGCGGCTGCGGTGGAGGAGGCGGCGGCTGCCCCATGGAGTGTTACTACATTGTCATCAGCTCCACGCATCTCAGCAACGGACACTTTCGCAACATCAAGGGAGTTTTCCGGGGCCCTCTCAGCAAGAACGGGAACAAAACTCTGGTAATAGCTCTGTTTCTCTCTCTCTCTCCCTCTCTCTTTCTCCCTCCCCTTCCCTAAAGAGGGCATTTGGAGGAGTGAGGTTACTGTGAAATTTTGGAGGTGTTGCGTCTCAGTTTGGTTTATAATATATCAATTTATCTATCTTGTGGGCGTGGGGTGAGAATTAGATGTAGAAAAAGGCTGTAATCTTAAGGAAGCTGTGGTCGTGGTTTTGGTGGACACTTCGACAATGCTCTGGACTCTCCACACCTCACCCCATAATGCTGGAGATTACCACCACGTCTCCTTATTGGAAGCAGATTGGGTCAACAGGACCTTTTCTTAAGAAAGAAAATAAAAGCACGCTCACCCCAAGTGACCCTCTAACATCTTTTGGCTTAGGAGGCTGAAGGTGAATGAGGATGTGGGTGTCTCCGGTGGAAGCAGGGAGCCATGTGACTGGTGGCGCGGAGTTAGGTGGCGGGATTGAGTGATGGTCTCAGAAGGAGTTCGCGTTCTGGTTGTCTCCTGAAGGACTGGAAGCAAACTTCTCTAGTGAGAAGTTGCCAATACTAAGCTTGACAGAGTGACTCCAGAGCCCCTTGTCGCCCACTTTAAGCTATTCACTCAAAAGAGGTTAGAGATAAATGTGAAGGGCGAGCGTTCTGTCACAATCAGAGCCATTAGGAAGTATGCTAGACAAATAGAACCCATGCAGTTGCTGGGAGGTTCTCACTGGACCACAGAGCTTCGTCTTTCAGCATCTTAGTCGAAAGAGCACTCCTGATTGGTGGGAGAGGATGTGCTGAGCATTGAGATGGTGCAGGGTAATAGCTCTTACTTTTTCTAACAAAACCCCTCTTAGTTACAAAACCTCCTTGTGGAACTGACTCTTGAGGAGTGTACACTTCAAAGAAGAAAATAAGTAGAGGAAAAGCTCATTAAGTTTAAGTACTGCAAGGAGAGTAGAGCTAGAATAAGGTGGTAATATGCAAAGATATATATATATATATATATACATACATACACATATATGTATATATATCACTAAAGTCTGAGCACACCCCCGCCCCTTATTTTACAAAGTCATTACTGAGCCTGACTAGATAGAGTAGAAGTTTAAGGACAGACTCAGTCCATATTTTAAAATATGATTCTACATAATTTTTTTTAAAGTGCTATGATATTTTACAAAAATGAAAAATTCTCTTCTGAAGTTTTAAGTGAATTCTGGCATTGATAAACATTTGATTTTTTTTTTTCTTTTTCCCTGGAATCTATTGGAATCCTCCTCTCAATTTATCTAAGATGCAAACAGTCAGGGTTAGTTTGTTGCTTTTATTGTTGTGGATAAGATTGGTGTTGAACAAAAGAAAGTGAAAATACTCTTTTGTGGTCTTTCTTACTGGAGTGTTATGCAGAGCAGTAAGCAAAGGCTATGGTGATTACTAAAATTGTTTTGGTTCTAATTATTTTTTTAAAGAACTCAACTGTGTGGGAAGATAAATATTTTGGTGGGGGGAACTCTTCAATTTAAGAAAATATGCCCTGGTTTGTTTTTTTAATCGTTTTACTTGTGGAAAAGGCAAATTTACTCAACAAGATCTCTATAGTTACAATGATCCTGTAAATAAAGAAAAAGAAAAAAAAAGATAAACATAGTATATAGGGAAAAATGTTGCCAAACCAGAACTTGTGAAAATTCTGGTAATTTTAATATCTCACAAATATCTCAATTTTATATCTCATAAGAATATTAGGTCTATTTTACAGACTATGGAATTAAAAAAAATTGAGTGGTGATTTTGAGGTCATACAGTAAGTCAGTGAGTCAATATTATAATCCCAATTTCCTAACTTCAGACATATCCTTAAATCAACCTTAGGTTTCTAACAGTGGTTCACTTTACTTATGCAGATTTGTTTGTTGTGGGTTTGGAGTCAGTCAGCTCTTTATCACTCATATTGACAAAAGGTAGGTTAAAGTCTAGATTTGCCAGTGTAAGTTTGGGATTAAAATATGTGTTAAAAAGCAGCTATTAAATGAAATGAATAAATCTAAATATGGGCAAATATTGGAGCAAAAAAACTGGAGGAAGAAGGGCTAGAAATAGCTCTTACCATATTTCTTTTAGTTATAGAAAAAGGGCTGACAGTAACTTAATAGCTTATCCTTCTAGACTGTGTTTATAAACTGCCCAAGTTTGTATTTCCCATGTAAGAGATTTACACTTAGTAAAATTACACAGATTTTAATACATGGTCCAACTGTATTTGAAACTATTACTTTACAATGTAATATATGTCATATATTTGTTTTCTATATGTCTTTTGATAATTTTGTTATTAAAGAGAATGAGAGTAATGCCTGTCTTTAAGTATAGCAGAAGAGATCTAAACATATTCAAATGTTTTTAGTTAAGTAACTATCTAGACTTACCTAATAATGTATTCTTCACAAAACATAGGATGCTATGAAAATTTAGCGTAAACTAAAATGTACTATAAGCTGAAAACAGCAACTGAAGCTGAAACTTCTCAGGATTAGGAACTTTAAGAAGAAACACTAATACTATCTTAAAAATGTACATATACTACATTTTGAACATTTACAAATAAGAATATGAGGTTATTACTCTTTAATCCTAGTTTCAGAAGGTAAAAATTATGAGAACCTCTTTACTTTGTTGTCTATTTGATTTTGATGTGTTTTTAATTTTGCCTTTAAAAAATCATCACACTTTTGCATTTTGATATGAGTATTAAGTCAAAAGAATTTTAACAATATTTCAAGTGTTTATTCTTATTTCAGGAAAGCACAGCTTAAAACCAGTCAGAGAAAAAGTACTTTGATTTTTCTATTGCAATTCTAGTTATTTTCAATTACTGGATAACTAATGGATATTCTGCACAATTTTTTAGTTTATACTTTTAAAAGATTTATAATCTGCCAAAAGTTATTGAAGAATTTAACATAGCTTATAACTGTTAATACAGTGTTCTTTCATGAATTAGAAGTTACTTATAGAAAAAAGTTACCTCAGGCTTCAATGACACTGATTAATTGCTTAGCCTTAAAATCCAGAATGTAATCCCGCTACTTATACTGAGGAGATTATCAAACTGTACTGTCTTTCTATAGGTCATATTATATCCCTCACACATACAATTTTAAAAAGATACTTAAAGATTAAGCCTGTTGTTAATCTTGACCTTATTTCTGAGCTTTTAAATAATTCCTCTTGACAGTTTTAACTGAAAATATACACATCATCATTTTGTAGTGTCTTACAAGTAAAGAGAAATATCACTCTACTTGTCATGATTTCTGTTATAATAGCATCATATCTGTGGTATAGCTTTAATTCCATGGAATAAGAGATAAGCTAATATTTTATGAGTGCTCCTGAATATGTCTCAATAAGTTATATGGTTTAGTGACAATGAATGAAGTTTATTGTCCCTGTAGCCTCATTCTTTTTCCTTAGATTATCCCTCAGATATAACCATTGTGTATAAAATCGTTTATTGGATAAGAACATTTTGTTATATGTATGTTTTGTCAATTGAGCTGCTAAATTTCTTTATCCTAATTATATATTTAAAAACCTTTCATGTAAAATACTTACATATTTAACACAATTTAAATATACATTTGATCACTTTTAATATGGCATTTGGAAACTTAGAAATCATTACTAATTTGTTCATTATGTTTTGTTAGCATTTTTATATCTCATAAGAATATTAGGTCTGTTTTACAGACTATGGAATTAAAAAAAATTGAGTGGTGATTTTGAGGTCATACAGTAAGTCAATATTATAATCCCAATTTCCTAACTTCAGACATATTCCTATTATAATTTAGATACTAAATTAGGGATTCCATAGAAACTGGTATGTTACTATCTGCATTGATAAAGAGATAGTGTTGGTGTTATCTGTTTTTTGAAGGCACTCTATTTTTCCACTTACCTTCAGGTGTAGAGAAATAGATTCCCAGGATAATTTGAATTCAAATGTTTTAAGTCTCATCTTCCAATATGCAAACATCAATAATTTCTCTCTGGCCTAAGCCCTGTTTATGTAGACTTCCCTCATTTTCCAATATATTAAGTACCAGAGTTGGGAAGAAAAGAAGTATTGGTTTATTTTATTTTATTTTTTAAATTTATTTATTAAATAAATAAACAAGTAGGCAGAGAGAGAGAGGAGGAAGGAGGCTCCCCGCTGAGCAGAGAGCCTGATGCGGGGCTCCATCCCAGGACCCTGGGATCATGACCTGAGCCAAAGGCAGAGGCTTTAACCCACTGAGCCACCCAGGCACCCCAGAAGTATTGATTTATTAATCAGTTTTCAACATATTTGTTATGTAGTTCATTTAGATTTATTGAGATGCTACAATTACAAAGCACTACTCTAGGCACCACAAGCTCTGTCCTAGGAATTATGTGTTAAGTATTATTCATTAACATGTATTCATGTACACTCCTGTTCATTTTTGAATGTGCTGAAAAAATATTCACTTATTTTGACATGTTTTCAGGTTTCTTGTCACTCAGGACATTTTCATATGTATTCATTTTGAAAAGAATGAAAAAAATCTGGATTTTTTTTTCCTTTGTGTATACAGGAACTCACGAAGAGTCTTTGAAATATGTTATATGGCCTTTTGTTCTAATTATCATTATCAGACATTATTATTCATGTCATTTCCTTGCAAATTTCTATATCTCATAGAGAATGTAATTTAAAAGGTTTCTCCACTCATTGAAACCCATTTATGTGGCATATATAAGATTGTACATAAGACTAAAGAGACCAGTTGTTGAATTAATGCTGATGAAAAATTATCATTGTTAGATTAATATCCTCAAGGAAAGTTAGGGGTGAGGGTGGATTAGGGTGATATCTTAATAAATACCCAAACTTTCCCACTTTATAAACTCATAATCAGTCCATTATATATTCTTCCAAATTTCTTCTAAACCATTATGTATTCAGTATCAAAGAGCATCTTGTGTCTCACTTTTCTGAATTTAATGTGTCATATATCCTTTGCTATACTTATCTTTTATTCTGGCAAAACTCTACAAATGTGCATTTTTAGAATATATTTTTTAAGTAAGGAAAATAAACTTATAATTGAATTATTGTTGTTATGACCTGCTCAAAAATGTAAGCAACATTTTAAGGCAAATGTTGTCAAGTAATAACCATAAAGCTGACATACCTTTGTTAGCACAGTAAATATTAATTAAATTACTTTTGATAGCTGAAATTCAAATAGTGGCATGATAGTTTGTCACCACGTCTAGTTCCTTGTGAGGTTATTGATAATAATTACATTTTTACTGAAAACACAGATCAACAAGATCCTTGAGACCACCTAATCCAAGGTTTCATATGGTTGTATTCAGGGCCAAATTCAGGGTGTAGAAGTAGTTTGTTTAGGATGCACTATGTTTTAAAATATTCGGCTTTAAACACCATTCAAAGAAGAATGCAGTTTGCTACTGTCTACACTGCTCTTTACAGTGATTTAGGTTTTTCACTTACTTACATTACCTTCTTGACCAATGAAGGTATTTGAATATCCTACCTGAGAGTCTGAAAACCAAATTTTACATATAGGGAAACAGAAACATTTTCACCATTCTGCATGTGCCCTTTGTTGTACGATATTCTTCAAAAAAGTTTTGGCATATTCATATTTTTATAGTATCTGCTTGCCATATATTGGTTGAACTGCTTAAAAGTATTCTCTAGATCATACCTATAGGCATACTATCATAATAAAGAAATGTGTGATTTGATGGTGATGCATTTTAAAATTGCAAATGTTTCCTCAGGCTACAGGTATTTTCAGTAATTTCTTGGTTTTGGTCCTTATAAAAATTAATACTGAATATAATTTTATTCTTTAATTTACACTTTTAATAAACATGCTTAGTTAATGTAACATATTTGGGAAAAGTTTTTTAGAAGTATTATGAACAAGGTAAATAATATTTTTAATAATTGTAATAATTCAATGTAGAAATAATTTCCTCCAGTGACGCTGAGATATTACTATTTTAGGCAATGGCTTTATATTAGGAGTTTGAGTAATCTTTCCAGATGGACAAAAACATAGCAATTTTAATCTATGGTGTACTGCAGCCAATATTCATGAAGAAGTTATGTTATCACTTTTCAAATTGCAAACTACAAAATATAAGATATATAATTTTCTTAATTTTTCTAAGATTTGTAGCTGAAACCATTTGATTGGTTTTATTTCATTCTAAATTATTCTTTGTCTCTGAGGAAATATTTATCACATATACTATAGTATGATGGTGTTTTCAACTGACAAGTTTTCATTAATTTTATAAATATATTACAGTATACTCTCTATCACAGTATAAGATAAAATGGGGTAATAAGTAATTAAAATTAATCCTAGTTTTCAAAGTAAACAAAATCTGTTACCTGATATAGTAGTCTGGACTCTTTCACAATGGTGTGACACCATTAGAGGAAAGTTACATACTTTTCTAGATATAAGAACCTTAAATGAATTCAATGCTTATGATGACAATGCCATATTCAAATTAAAAGAAAACATTTTTTTCTTAAAAAGCTTTAGAAAAATGAACTTTGCTGTGTCTTGTAGCTAGCTTTTTGTTGTCAACCAGAGTAGTAGACAATATTTTAATCAAATACTAATCTTGATGCTGTGAAGGTATCTTGTAGATGTGGTCAATGTCTACAGTCCACTGACTTTAAGTAGAAGAGATTACCCTAAACCAAAGTGTATGGGTCTCATGCAATCAGTTGAAAAGCTTTTAGAGCAAAAACTGAGATTTCCTGGAGAAGAAGTTCTGTCTCAAAACTGAAGCAGCAAATCCTGCCTTCAGTTTCCAGCCTCCTGGGCTGTTCTACAGAAGCCCCAAAAAACCCATAATCACAGGGTCATTTCCTAATTCCTTAACATATAAAATCTATCTATCTGTCTGCCTATCTATTATCTATCTATCCATCTATCTATATACCTTTCTACCTATCTCTCCTACTAGTTCTGTTTATCTGGAGAACCCTGAATGATATACTAAAGATCAGTTTATTATATCTCTTTTATAATAAGACTCAATATTTGAACCATAAATTATATTTGGATTTAATTGGAAATGGGTGAACTAGACATTATTAAACTATTTAGGTTGAAAATTGGTTGACATTATTCTGGAATGTTTCTGTTATTTTATAAAAAATATATATATATAACTTTCTTTTAAATCTTTGCCTGGATTACAGTCTATCTTCCATCAATTCCCTTACCTCCCCACAAAAAAAACTTTTATAACTATGTAAAATATGCTATTCTTATCTGTTCAGCTTCAGCAGATAGTCACACGTGCATTTTTGTATTTGAAGAGAGTTAGGCTATCTTTAAATGAGAAAATATTTTAAGCTAGATTGAGAGTGTATAATCTGGTAGTTTAACATAAGAAAATATTCTTTAAAAGGTGGCTGTGTAAAATGAAAGACTTAAGTTTTACAAAACAAAAATGTTTCCATAAAAATATACAGAATGTTGTCAATGCCCACCAGCCAGAAACAACTAGAAACATAGCCGAACCATGTTGGACACACTGGTACTTGTTGGAACAAGGTAAACTGCACACCATGGGGAACCATGTGCATCTCATGAAGTGGGAATAAGGACTCAAAAGAATTTTATGTAGTGCGAGCAAATTTGGAGAACAAAAAGGTAATTGGGTAAAATGATTCTGTAGAGAGTTTATTAAATCACTCTTTTATTCTGGATACTAGGAGAAAGATGGGCCCGTTCTATGGTTGGTTATCTCAGTACTTCTTATCTAGGAGGCCAAGAATAGAGTGGGGCTAAAGTTGTCGTTGGTAAAAAAACAAAAACAAAAACAAAACAAAACAAACCACCACCACCACCACCAACAACAAAACCCCACAGTTTTTGCTCATGTTGCCTGGCAGATGGGGACATTTGGTAACAAAAACAGTGTTTTTGTTTTTGTTTGTCCTCAAAGATAATTGCTGAGTGGTCTTTTTTTTTTTTTCTTCTGTTCCATCACGCATATAGACAAACTTGTCTGATGTTAGTGGTCCGTGAAACTCTTGGTGTTTGATAAGAGAAAACCACACTTTACTCTTAGATCCAGATAAGCTCCTTGGTGACAGTTCCCAAGGACTGCTCTTTTCTTTCTCAGGTATGACAAGAGAATAGATAGTTGTGAACAGGTGGGAGGCAAGGCTATCAACGAGGATGATTTCAAGGAAATGAGATCCAAAACTGGGGACTTTTCAGGGATGAAGGAGAGAAGGAGAATGGTCGAGAATTATCAAGGTGGAACGAGGAAAACATATTTCCTGCACTGGCACATTAATATGAGGATTTAGGGAGATAAAACATCTCTCTTGAGAGAGATACAGGGGAATTTTTCCAAGAGAGACAGTTCAGTTGGAACAAAAAGGTAAAGAGAAACTTCAATGGAAAGTCTAAAGCTATAGAGCTTTCATTGATACCAGACATCTCAGAGTTCAAGAAGGCACAGTCCAAGTGTTTTAGGACATGTGGAAATACAGAGAATTGTATCATAAAAGAGGGCACAACAGAATCACATGGAGATTAAAGTCCAGATAATGAAGAATTTGTAAATTCTGGACTTCTTGTGGAACTGATGCCATTGAGGATAGAGAGTTGGATAAAATTGGTTTTGATAATCCCAGTGCAGTTCATGGCAGAAGTGAAGTGGTGGAGGCTGACAGAGAGGTAGGTGTTCTGTGAGAAGCAGCCGGAGTTCTTAGGCTTAACTTTGGGTTTTTCTGTGAGACTGAATTATGCATGGCCCTCCTCTGAGCCTCAGAGCTTTCTCCTGACCCTGCTGAAGTGTTATGGCAGAGGGGCATGGTTAGTCCTACCGTGTAGATTTCCTCCCATATTCAGCAACTGGAGATTTAAAGTATTAAAAATAATTCAGAAGTGCCTGGGTAGCTCAGTCTGCTAGGCATCTGGTTTGGTTTCAGCTCAGGTCATGATTTCAGGGTGGTGAGATAGAGCCCTGCTTCAGGTTCTGCACTGAGTGTGGAGACTGCTTGGGATTCTCTCTCTTCCTCTTCCCCAGCCTCTCCCCAGCCCCCACCCTTGCTCTCATCTTTCTCTCAAAATTTAAGAAAATAATAACAATAAATAAAATAGTTAAAGTATTAATAATAATTCAATGATTAACCCATTTAAATTGCCTTGTTTGTGTCCATTAGGTAGGAAACACCTATAGAATTCTACGTAGCAGTGGGTGTTATATGTAAACAGTGAATCTTGGAACACTACATCAGAAACTAATAGTGTATTGTATGGTAACTAACATAACACAATAAAAATAAAAATAAAAGAATTCTATGTAGTGTGAGCAAATTTGGAGACACTTTGGAAGAGGTCTAGAGCTCCAGGAGTTGTCAAGCACCTTAGAAGGGACTATGGAAAGTAGAAGAGTTTTGGGCAATAAATTATTGGGAAAGAGTAATATCAGTTGCAGAGAAGGAATGGATTTAATGATGAGAGATTTGTACTGAATTATTTTTCCTACAACTGGTCAAGGACAGGAAGATGGGATAAAATATGGGTTGTCTCTTTATTTAATGAAAACATCTCAAGTAATATAGTCCAGTAGTCTCTGAGGGAGTGTCAGTGGAAATACTGTAAGGTTATCTTTCAAAACTTGATATCACCTCTCCTTGAAATGAGACAAAGTACCTTCATGCTAGGGAGACAAAGTACCTTCATGCTAGGGAAAAGAATAACTGTTTTCACTCCAGGATTATGTCTTGCATCCAGTAACATGTCTTCGTGTCTTCATCAAAATACGCACTTGTCATATTTAAATAGTGATGGAAAGCACAAACACTTTATAACCAGATGATCTGAGTTCAAATCCTAGGTATACCTCTGTATCCAGATGTAGTGAGTAGAGCCATTTGTAACCAAACCTCAAATATTAGCTCTGTACCTAAATATTTCTGTTTTAATTTTTTATATAATAGAAATATCCAGGTAGATCTTTTTTGACATTAAGTGGGTTAATAAGATTAAAACCAAAGACTTTGATTTTATTTGCATTTTTCCTATAGGTCTAAAGTGGTTACTTCTCCAGCCATCACATGTATATTCTAATCTAGAGCAGCAATGAGTAAAGGAGGAAGGACAAAAATTTGATTTTTTTTTTTAAGAAGACCTACCCAACATTGTTTGCTTACCTCTCTTTTGATGGACCTATGCTATAGAACCACTACTAAGTATGGGGAGGATGAAAACATGATTTTTTAAATATGATTAATTAAACTGGGCACTTATCCCAATAAAATCAGTGTTATGTTAGTAAGAAAAAGAGATAATTGATTGTACCTGAGAAGTCTACCACAGCTAGTCACTGGCTTTAAGACTTTGGTCAAGTTCATCTCTCTATCAATTATATTATGTTTAGTGGGGAGGATAAAAATACCTACCTAGAAAACATATTGCAAATTAAATGAAAAGTAATTAACAAAGGTTTGATAGTAAACTTTAAATAAATTGTGGTAGCTAACAGTATTTCATACTGTTCATACCTACTGTGGTAGGTAACAGTATTTCATACTGGAACATTCAGATCTGTATTAGAATCTCACTCATTAAATTCAATATATAAATATAAATAATTTGGACACTTTGGGTATTGAACAATATCAGTATTTCCTTTTTTTCTCGATTTTCCCATGATACCTCTTGCACACTTACTGCCATTCCAAGATTCATAAAGTCTCTTTCTTTAAGTATGGATTGGGGCTTGAATATTCTAGGAGATGAACTAAAATCCTATGAAAATCTTCAGATATCAGCCATCCTTTTGACTTGTAAAGTTCATGGAACTGTACCCTGTACTCCTAGGAAGATGACTCTTTAGGAAAGCTTAGAATTTCTTTTGACTCTCTTCCGTAATGATTTCCAAAGCTCAGATTCCCTTGCAAGGTCTTGGATCACTGCTGTTCTAGTGTTACAACATTAATACTTACACCAGGGGGCGGCATAGCATTTCCTCTTGCTCTTACATAGACAAGTGTAGTAAATAATCATGGATTAATAGATTGGTCAAATAGTTACTACAGTTTTATTAACTGTCGCTTTAAAATTTCACTGACCAGGCAGTATAAACATGCGACATATCTATGATGTATTTGCTGTAAGCTTTATTTTATATTTCACCATGTAAATATTTTCTGCCTTAGTCACATGTGGTGTATATAGCAAAATGGAACTGATACGAGGTTGGTGTCCAAGTATACCTTACTAGACTATCGTTTTTGGCTGTAACTGTGTCCGTATTCATTACTGAAGTAGATGGTTCTGCGTTCATCTAAGTATCTTCAACCAAGTAGTTTTATGAATCTTAATGCGCAATTTATTTTAATTACATAGTTAATTTATAATTAAAATTGATGTACATTTTCATGGACTACATTATTAAGCAAAATAAAGGTGGAATGGATGGCCCATTATTTGTTAACACAAGAATAGCTAAAACATTAAATAAAGAATAATGAAGTTGTGAAGTAAAACTCTATTGCATAATTGCCATAGCTCACATTATAGAAAAAAAGTCAAAAAATATCTGAGACTCAAATTTCCCAGTTTTATTAAAATTTAAGGGAATTTCCTCCATACAAATTGGGATTACATTTTAGAGAAAATGTGCAGATTGAATAAAGTAAACACAAACTGTTCTATTTGTTGCTAATCACTGTGAAATTATTGATACAACATGACAGATACAGTTTTTAATGGATCAGGATTTAGAGGAGTTGATACTATGATACATGCTGCTACTCAAAAACTCAGGAGAGTATTTTTCAGGTAGAATGATACTAATAAAATTTCAGATGTAGCATATTACATATTGCTCTACTGGAAAGCAACATATAAGACAATCTATTACCATATAATTCCATGGTAAAGGGTTTTGAAGTAAATAATAGTAGTAGTAGTAATAGTAATAACAATACTAATAAAACAATTTGCTCCTCTTTGTACAATGTCTAACATAGTTCTAAACGTAATTTGATGATATAAGAAAAAAATTGGAAACCAAGCATATTGTTTACTTATAATGTTAAATTTCTGTACCAATTCAATTCACATGTGCTACAATCCGTAATTATTCACCTCCCAGGCACTAAACGTGCCAACTATCTTGACTCACTAAGAATCTTATCAACTGTTGAAACTATAGGTTATGAGAGATCCTTTTCTCTTTTCTTTCAGCACCCTACATAAAATAAGTATGGTATCTGTTCATGGACACAGGCAAAATAGACGTGCACACACATAGCAAAATCATTCTCTCTCTCTCTCTCTCTTTCCCTCTCTCTCAACTCCCCTCTTGCTACACATCCACCCTAGTCTGGAAAAGCAGAGAGGATACTTTATTCCAATTTCAGCCTGACTGAAGGTTTGTTTCTCAGGAAGTACACAGAATTCTACTAGCAGTTTTGACCAGATCCAGTAATCAAGTTATTTATTTGAAAAGTAATTAAGAACTCATCCCTCCAACCGCAGCCACTGGTTATAATATCAGATGTCTGAAAATAACTGTGCTAATATTCTGGAAAATCTGAAGTAACTCAATGGCCAAGTTTCCATTGGATGACCACAATCCTAAGAATCAAAGATAAATAAATAAATAAATAAATTTAAAAATATATATATATATATAGAGAGAGAGAGAAGCACAATCCTCAGAATTTAAAAATAAATAAATAAATAAATAAATAAATAAATAAATAGAGAGAGAGAGAGAGAGAGAGAAAAAGAAGGGAGGGAGAAATAGAGGAGGGAACAAGGAAGGGAGGGAGGAAAAAGAATGGTAAAGAAAGATCATTATTCTTAGGCAGTTAAAAGAGTAAGCTAACATACAAAGGTATACCAGTTTAAATAATTGGATGATTGTACATCCAGGTTTGCCTGGGATAATCCCAGTTAAGGTCATTGTCCTGGAATGCTTAGTAATGGTACTGCCTTTCACTCTCTGATTTGGATGATAATGTATACGATCATCCATTAAGTATAGGAATCTCCACAGTGACAGGAATAAGTCCAAAAAGATTTCCCATTCTGTATCCTGTCTGAAGTCCTCCATTATTTTAGGATTTGTAGATTCCTGCTGGAATGCAATGCACAGATGATGTCATTAATACAATACTTGGATATTTTTTCAACCGAACACTAAACCCTGTAATATCCAGGATAAAAGGAATGTAGTTATTCGCTTCCTCACCATTTGGCAGTTTGAGTTTAGCTGCATGAAAAAAGGATATTCAGAGGCAGCATGATGCATAGGCACAGGACCTCATGGAGGTCATCTGAGGCAGCTGCAGTACAGTTAAGAGGAGAAGGGGCCACAGTGAGCATCCAATGGCCATGTATGAGCCAAACCTTGTCAGTGGAAAGTTCCTGGGGCTGATGAGCCAGCTGCGTTCTTCCAAGCAGACTATTTTAGTGGCAGAATTTTGCCCAAGTATTGCCAGTTTTGGTTCCTCATCAAGCCTCATTCAACAAGGTCACCTTTAAATCTGTCAGCTACCTAACACTCTTCCAATAAATGTATTTTATGCTTCATTTAATGAGTTAATTTTGGTTATTTTTAGCTGAGAAATCTTACTAGAGTTAAGACAACTGTGGAATTGGCAATTTTTTTTCAAGGACA
Source organism: Mellivora capensis (assembly GCA_004024625.1). Classification (NCBI taxonomy): domain Eukaryota; kingdom Metazoa; phylum Chordata; class Mammalia; order Carnivora; family Mustelidae; genus Mellivora; species Mellivora capensis. The sequence goes on from PISX010012095.1 coordinate 37,391, forward strand.
TGAGTATTTTGGTTTTATATCTAGAAAGTTTTTGACAGAGTTCCCCTCCCTCCTTTGCTTCTCAGCATTCAGTATCCTAATTTTTTACAGTGAAAGGTGCTCAGCCTCTGGAACAAGACCGAAGTTTGAATTCTGGCAGTGTAACCTGGGCCAACCATTTATCTTCTCTTAGTTTCTGTTTTTTAATCCATAAATAACAAAATTGCAATTCATTTAGTCCCTGCTATATACCAGATGTTATTTTAAACACATTATATAAATCATATGGAATTACTGCTGAAATGCTTTAAGATGGGTACCTGCGAACAGAATTATTGTAAGGAGTAAATAACATAAGGAAATTCTCTACTTCAGTGTCTGGCACATAGTCAAACCTATTGTTATTTTTGTCATTATTGGTATCTTAAAGAAGGCTTGCCCTCCATCTTTCCACAGCTACCACATGGCCTTGTGCTTTTCAGATAGAACATGAAGGATGCCAAAGGAATAATACTGAGTTTAGGTGCTTTAGGAGGTCCCACGAAAAATAAGCCAGGAAATTGATCATAACATTTAGATCTATGTATAATCTATGAGTGAATTATCTAGTTTATTCTATGCATGAAAAATGTTCTCTGGTATACATCTGGTAGTATTTCAAACTAGATGATCATAACTATCACCTGAAGATTTAGAAAATACAACATCCTGGACTTCATTTTTTTTTTAATTTATTTATTTGTCAGAGAGAGAGAGAGAGAGAGAGAGCGAGCACAGGCAGACAGAGTGGCAGGCAGAGGCAGAGGGAGAAGCAGGCTCCCCGCCGAGCAAGGAGCCCGATGATGTGGAACTCGATCCCAGGACTCTTGGATCATGACCTGAGCCGAAGGCAGCCGTTTAACCGACAGAGCCACCCAGGCGTCCCATGGACTTCATTTAATATCTATGGGTAGGGTTCAGTAATCTAGCTTTCCTAAGAGCTCCCAGATGAATCTCAGTGTTCTAGGATAAAATATATCTTGCTTGGTTCCAGCGAACTTGTTCCAGAAGAACACTTGGATGTCACCCACTCATATTTACATGAGAAGTGAGACCCTGCTGTCCTTCTTTCTTTGGTTCTCTGCTCAACACTCCTCCTTCATCCCATCTCACCCCAAATAGATCCTTTAGAAAGCAGAAATGCATTCATTCATTGTAAGGAAAAATGAAATTAGAATAAGTTTAGTTAGAATTTAAAGGACATACTCTTAAGTTTTAATAGAGTCTAACATCTACAGAACTGATGAAAATGTAAGACTTCATGTTATCAGCAGCAAAATATCGAGGTTCTAGGTTTAGACTTGTGAGACAGTTTAGTTGACTTAGCTAATATCCTTCTCAACCATGTTTTCACTATATTAATTGAATTGAATAAGTTAATATATCATGAAGAAATCAGGATAATAGTGCACTTTATAGTATTTAATAATTTTCAATGTATGCTATTTTCTTTAGTCATTGTGTTGAACAGCAAAAGAAATGGTTGAGCTAATAGCTAAACATCAGGTAATTTACAACACAAAAGATATAATGGTGAATAGCTTTATGAAATTTAAGGTGAAAATAGGTACCTTTTTGAAAAGAATGTAAGATTTAATAGTGATAGCCTGGATTTACGAATATAATAATATATGGTATTAAATTCTTATTAAATAATGTGATATATCTCAATTACCCTCTGGGATTAAAATTATTTTAATTTAATTTAAAAAATTGTGCAAGTACAGGGTGTTTGTATGTAAGTAATGAATCACTATGTTCTACTCCTGAAACCAATATTACACTACATGTTAATTAACTGGAATTTAAATAAAAACTTGAAACATAGAAAAAAATTTTTTGGTGCAGGTATTCTGAAGTCACTATTTACATATATGGGATTATCTTTTTTCATTGTTTAGAATTTTTATTTATAATAAATAATAGTTTTCCTAGTTTGGTACCAAAGTCTGGATACTTGATTAGATTTTGCATTATTGCCCACTTGTGTGTTTATCAAAAAAGTATTCAATAAAGACATATTCATTTTTTTTCTAAATAGGTAACTGAACACAAGCTAGTTAATTTGGATTAAATTAGTTAAATGGCATATTTTATACTTATTATGTATTGCACCAAAGTAGGAAAATATGTAGTAAAATATATGATTTTAGTAAAATTCAGGAATTAAGATATTTTTCTAGTACTTTCAATTCACTTTGCTTTTTTTTTTTCCTCCAGCTTTTGTCAGTCCTAGTGTTTGCAATCTTCCATTTAGTAACCATTAAGAGTAGTGAAAGTTCTCAACTAAAGCAGATAATGAGTTATTTGCAAGTCGTTTATAGCTAAAAGAGCACCATCATTTTCTAGGATATGTTGTTGGGTGTTTCATTTATAGGAATAAGATAAGAGAAACTGTCCATTTTCTAATCACTGGGCTTTGCAGCGCACATTTGTAAAGGTTTGGCTTTCAGCTTTAGACAGTTCATAATGTGTACATTATCCTCCCATCTTTCTCAGAAGATCATTTTCAGGGAAAATACAGGAAAATGAAAAGATATGAAGCCTTTTAATGTATTTTTTGGTAAGATGCTGGTGCTTCTAAATTTATTTTCTTCTAATTGCTGGCTGTGCTGCAAGGAGAAGAATGTAGGATGAGTAGGGTGATGAGAAAAGCACCTTGTAATGTGTGAATAGAAGGAGCCTTGAGTGGCCCTTTGGTGTTACATGTAAGGAGCTTTCTACTAACTAACTACTAACGCTCAGCAGTTTGGCCCAAGACTGTATTCTGTGTGTGTGTGTGTGTGTGTGTGTGTACATATAATCAAGATAAAAGGTCTAAATGAAGTTACAAACTTCTGGGTATCTGGAGGGAATAGGAATATTTTTAAGGATTAAGGATTAAGGATGTCTTTATGCTAAGAAAGCATAAGAAAAAAGAAAGCTAAGAAAATATTATCGTAACTTTTTGAAGTAGAGAATAAAGGCAACATAATTCATTGTAGAACAGAAGCTAGAAATGAAAACTGTAGAGCTAAGAATAAATGTGATAATAAATATCCTTGGAGACTCACAAGATAATAGCATACCCCTATATTGCATTTCTTCTAACTTCGTATTTTATATGAATATGTATTCATAATACAAAAAGAGTATGATTTTTAATCAGGCAGTTACCATATTATCTACATTTTACTTACGGAAAACTGAAGAGAATCTAAGGTTCTTGCCAGAGATTTTAAAAGCTGTGAGTAGTTCAGCCTAATATTGTCTTGAGTTGTGTTTCAGTCACAACCATAATAAGTATTAATTAATTATATTAATCTTATAATAATAATGCTTTAAACACTTCCATTTTACAAAGAAGAGTAACTGAAATGTCAGTTAATTATACAATGCAAATTTCATGTTATTTGCAAAATTCATATTTTACATTCTACTTTAAAACAGTTAATGATTAAACCTGTATATAGTAAAACTATATTAAACTAGAATTCAATATATATTTCTAAAAATAAGTGTATAAGTATCCCCAGGAAAAAATATATTTTTGCTTTTGTAAGTTTTAATTTCATATCACATGTTGACATAGGTTTGTCAGAGTTAATAGTGAACACTTATGCTACTAAATTAAAAATACAAACTATTAAAGACAGTTTGTATGAAAACATTTCAAAAATAGAGGTAATCACATTTAACATAACTTGTTGAGCTGTTTCCTAACAAACCTTCATACCTGTTTTGTGTCCAAATGCTGCACACAATAAAACTGTAGTTCATTAACTTTCTTTAATACAAGTTAACAGGAACAAATTGTGTGGCAGAGTCCCCCAAATGTGAAATAAATTATATTGCTTTTTTTTTCTTCTAAAAATCTGCTAGTTTTGCAGATTGATTCACTAAAAGGAGAAAGGGGTAAACAATGATTTTCACCAGAAGGAGGAATATCAGTAAAAAACAAGGTGATATTGTTAACAGTAGATAGGAAGCTAAGTGATCTGATTTTTTATTTTAGCAATCATCTCTCATTACAAATTGGCAAAAATGAACTCATGTATTTATTCATCAAATATGAATTAAGCAGGATAGTAACATTATCTGATGATTTTCTCTTTCTCCTCTAGTATTTGCTTAGTCATCAGGATATGGAGTCACATCTATTCTCCTTGCCACAGCCTGTTGAAAGTCATCCTCAAGGAGAGTATAATAACACAGTAAGTGGAGAGGCAGGAAAAGAGACTCTCAAATGGAAGACAAAAAATAGTAAATAACTTCAGAGACGTAATGGATATTCTGCAGAGAAATGTTATAATTATTGGTAGGGTAAAAATTGTTAGAGCTAAAGACAATATAATTATTAAAGATGGATTTAATGTTTTTGGATTGAAATTTTTGAAACATCACATATATGATGCCCCCTGTAGTTTTGCAGTTAAACATCAATATGAATGTACTATGTTTTAGACACAATGCCAAGCATTTTGTTTGAATTAACACATGCTATCTTTATAATAACCCTATTTGGATGGTACTCTGACTATATCTAACTTGATAGGTGTCATTCAAACTCAGGTAGTTTTCTCCAGAGCCAAAGTTCATATCCAGTATGTTAGCCTGTCTCTCACATGTCAAGTGCATTGATAGAGTGCAGTGATATTGGCAGAACTGGAAGTAAGTATGATATCAATAGCTTTAATCTGTTTTTCACTATTTGCATCTTTACATTAAGTCATGAAATTACACTCTTTCTTTTGCTGTGAAGTACAACTTTTCTCACAGGCATTAGTTTATAGTTTTCTGATTGTATTCTTCTGAAATTCTGTTTGAATAATCATTAAAGATCAAGTCAAATTTAAGTCAGATGTGCTGAGAGCACTACATCCATACCTGGATAAATGGAGCCTATTGAGATAAATGCTCTGCACCAACAGGAACCTTAATTTTGCACTAAATATTTATATAATATTTTAAATTTTATAAAATGGTGAATGAAAAACTTCTTAACTCCTTTGATAGAATTACATTCCATTTATTGAAAGTGATTCATATCATATATGCTTTGGGGTATATCAAACCATTATTTTCATTTTTATGTCAATTTTAATAATACATAAGTTTTATAAATTATGGAGTTGGTTTCAGAAAATACTGATAATTTTATTTATTTTGTATTAAAATCAAATACAAAGAAGTGTTTTATGTGAGTTAAATTGTAGGATATGTTCATTTATTCAAAAATATCTACTAGGCATCTGTTGTGTAGCCAGCTGTCGTGGGGTAGGTGCTAGAAATGTAATAGTGAACAAAAGCACATGTTTCCTGCCCTCATGAAACTTATGGTTTAGCAGCGGAGGTAGGTGTTAATTGCTAAGTGTATTGCATTAGGTTAGTAGGGCTGCTATAACACTGAGCCACAGTCTGGGTGGTTTGAAATAACAGGAATTTATCCCCTCACAGTTTGATGCTAACAGTCAGAAATCAAGGTATTGACAAGGCTGTGCCTCACCTGCACCTTTGGGGAAGAGAACTCTCTTGCCTTTTCTAAGTCCTAGTAGGCTCAGGCCTTCCTTGGCTTATGACAGCAGAAATCCAACCTCTGTTTTCCTCTTTACATGTTACCTGCCTTTCTGTGCCTGAATGTCTCTGTATCTTCACATAACATTTTCCCTGTGTGTTACTGCTTCTTTTCATATAGACACAGACTATTACTGGATTAAAAGCCCACCCTATTCCAGTTGGCTTTATCTTAATTAATTACACTTGCAAAGACCCAAATAAGGCCATCTTTAAATACTGAGGGTTAGAACTTCAGCACATATCTTTGGAGGATACAATTCAATCCGTAATAGGCATCATTGCAAGCTGTGTTACGTGTCATGAAGGAAAAGTGTAACCAGAATGAGGGCATAGACAGTGGGGAACAGATCAAGTGTGGAATGTAAGAAAGGCTGTGTAAATTGTAAGTAGGCAAAGGTGGCAGGAGGTGGGAATCAGCAGAGAAAATGGAATGTGCCTGTGCCTTTTGGAGAGAGAACACAGCATTTTTGAGAAACTGAAGGAAAGCCAATCTGACTAAAGATTTTAGAGTTGGTCAGGAATTGTGGAGATGGAATTGTGCATAGGTCCAGAAAGTGCAAGATTTGGGTTTCCTTTGAAGGTGTACTGAACAAATGATCTGATTGTATTTTGAAAATATCACTGCAACTCTTGGGAAATACAAAATGGGGAGGGTATAATAATGGATGCAGACATACCAGCTAAAGGTCAGTTGTAGCAGTCCAAGCTAGACATGGCTTGGACTAAAGCAATGTATATGGAGACATGTGTACAGATTTAAAATACATTCACTAAACAAAATCAACAGGAGGAAGGATAAATAGAATGTAGGGAAGAAAGTAAAAAATATGTGCCAAGAATGCTGCTCTCTTGTAGCATTGAACAAGTGTGGGTACACTCGCTGGTATAAGAGGTAGTGATAGTAAATCTTGTTAAAAATGTGTCTTTGGACATGTTGAACATGAAGAACTTTTTACAAATATTTCAGGCATGTAGTTAGATACATGGATTTAGAGGTCACAGATAAGGTCTGGATTAGGAGATATATTTTAATAGTCATTGGTCATTCTTGCTTCATTCCAGTTTCCTTTGCTTTCTCACCTCTACCTGAGGAGCAGACTTGGATTTAGAAAAAAACTCGTGATGTTCACTGTATTGAACAATCTTTGGACGCAAAGCTAGACTTTTACTTTTTTAATGAAATAAGTTCCATCATCATTATACATTTTCAGCAGAAAAGATAACTCTTAAAACTTGGGACTTTTAAGTTGATACTTTTTCCAGTTAATTTTTAAATTCACTATTTTTTCATCCCTTTTTATCTTAAATTCTCAAGGAGAAGACTTGCTATCTATCCGTGGACATTCTTTTCTGCTGTATTCATGCAGATGGCCAATAATATTCAAAAACAAATGCTCTTTGGGAGATGCTTTTCAGATCTGTAATACTAAGTGTACATGAACAATACAAAAACATTGGAAATGATAGAGCTAATGTATTTGTAGGAGAGAGAGAGAGAGAGAGAGAGAGTGTGTGTGTGTGTGTATTTTAAGATTTACTAAGAGTGAGTCACTTTAAATTATTCTTCAGAGACTAAGTAAACAAACATAAAAGTAAAATAATGAAAGATAAGGATCTAGTACTACGAAACAGATTTGAAAGAAAATCTTTAGTAAATTGAATGTCCTTCAATTATTGCCCTCAAAGTAAAAAAGAAAATAGCATTTGAAGGAGAGGTGCCCACCTGACAAAAATGAGATATTGCATTGAGAAACCAGGAATTGGAACAATCTGTTCCCTTTGTCAATAGCAGCACTACACAAACTAAAAGCCATATGCTATTAAGCAGGCAAAAAATGATTCTCTTTATTTTCTGGAAAAGTGAGTAGTAGATACATGGGTAATGATTACTTTGTAGAGTACTCTTCTTTATTCTAGTCATGGAAGACATAACTAAAAATGGCTGAACATTATCAAATGTTTCTTAATTGAAATCCATATAGTAGTGAGTATATAACATTCCACCCTCAAAATTCAAAAGTAAATGAAAAGTTAATATGTATAAAATATTAAGAGAATATAATTTTAATGAGTTATGAAATATTAGAAATAATTTTTTCAAGTAAAAACCTGACATGAAATAAAAAACAAATGTGCATTTTGTTTCAATATCAGCCACAGCAACTTCTTTCAAGACATGTCTCCAAAGGCAAAGGAAACAAAAGCGAAAATGAACTTTTGGGACCTCATCAAGATAAAAAGCTTCTGCACAGCAAAGGAAACAGTCAACAAAACAAAGAAGCAACCCACAGAATGGGACCAGATATTTGCAAATGACAGTACAGACAAAGGGCTGATATCCAAGATCCACAAAGAACCCCTTAAACTCAACACCAAAAAACAGAAAATCATGTCAGAAAATGGGCAGAATTCATGAACAGACACTTCTCCAATGAAGACATACAAATGGCTAACAGACACATGAAAAAATGTTCAACATTAGCCATCAGGGAAATTCAAATCAAAACCACATTGAGATACCACCTTACCCCAGTTAGAATGGCAAAAATTAATAAGGCAAGAAACAACAAATGTTGGAGAGGATGTGGAGAAAGGGGAACCCTCTTACACTGTTGGTGGGAATGCAAGTTGGTGCAGCCACTTTGGAAAACAGTGTGGAAAGTCCTTAAAAAATTAAAAGAGCTATGCCATTAAAATCTATTTTTAGAGCCTAATGCTACTGCAATTTCACTACTGGGTACTTATCCCAAAGAAACAGATGTAGTGAAAAGAAGGGTCATATGTACCTCAGTGTTCATAACAGCAATGTCCACAATCGCCAAACTGTGGAAAGAGCCAAAATGCCCTTCAACAGATGAATGGATAAAGATGTGGTCCCTATATACAATGGAATGTTACTCAGCCATCAGAAAGGATGAATACCCAACTTTTATATCAACATGGATGGGACTGGAGGAGATTATGCTGAGTGAAATAAGTCAATCAGAGAGAGTCAATTATCATATGGTTTCACTTGCTAATGGAGCATAAGGAATAACATGGAGGACATTAGGAAAAGGAAAGGAAAAGTGAATTGGGGGAAATTGGAGGAGGAGGCAAACCATGACAGATTGTGGACTCTGAGAAACAAACAGGGTTTTAGAGGGGAGAGGGGTGGGAGGAATGAGTAAGCCAGTGGTGGTTATTAAGGAGGGCACTTATTGCATGGAGCACTGGGTGTGGTGCATAAACAGTGAATCTTGGAATACTGAAAAAATAAAATAAAATTAAATTAAATTTAAAAAAAACAACCAAATGTGCATTTTAATGCCTGCATGAAAGAAAAACCAAATTCTCAAATATAAAGCAAACAGAGAAATATTCCTTACCTTTGCTTTGGATAAAACTGTCATATTCAGAAGAAAAGTTAACAGGATTTGGAAAAAAATGAAAAATTATTCCAGACTTCCCAAATATTTTGTGCCATTCTACTAAATGCACATAAAGTCCAAATAAGAACATGATATATATTTCATATTTCTTATGTTAGTTGTTCCAAGAAACAATTTATTGACTTTTGTGTATTTCTTAGGATGAGATTAATGGCTATCAAAACCATGCCACTTATTCATAAATGATACCTGCTGAATATTACAATAATACACATTTTTTAAAGATGGCATCTAAACACATCATTTAACACCAGTGGAAGTCTATTCCATTTAAAAGTATGATTGTCATTAAGATGTCCATAGTCGTAAAGAAAACACACACACACACACACACATCCACCACACCCCGCATGTAATATGTAGCAAGTCAATAGCAATATTATAAATGCTGTTGTTTGGTGGATGGGTTAAATGAAAAACCATTACTCAGAATGTAACATTCCATTCGGCCCCAAAGTTTAAGAATCTGAGTTTAAAGGGTAAACATAATCAAGAGGCATTTATAAAAACAGTGTAAAGTAGTCAATGTATTTATATTTATTTAGACAGTCAGTAAAACAGGCTAAGGATTCTTAGATATGCCTGACTGTTCCAAGAGTCATACAGGCATTTTGGGTTTCCCCATAACTGATCAACAAGAATAGTTAAAATAATGTTGGCTCATTAATCCATTTACAGTTATCGGTAGATTAAAGCAATTTGGCTCCCATTTTATTCAGGTGTTCTTTCATATAATGTTGATTAAAAACACTATAAGAGTAGTTGTGCAAAGTGCTAATGCAGTTAATGCCCATAAGTTGTATGCTTCAAAGTGATGAAATTGGTAAATTGTATATTATGTTTATTTTGCCACAATAAAAAATAGGCCTAAAAGTACTATAAATCTGTATTTTGGTTATAAATAAAATACTCCTAGCCTTCTGTGAAAGTTTCTCACCTCCCTTGGGTAAAAATATAATCTTAGCTGACTAAATTCCAGTGTTCCCATGAAAATATACATGCATGTCTGCATGTGAGGGATGTAGTTAGTCTATATCATAATTTTTTCAGACCACCAGCAATGCATATAAAAGACTGAGTTCATGTGCCAATTTGGATTACTTACAGTCTCGAGAAGACACACACTTTCATACATTTTTTAATTATTCATAATGTAGATTCCAGGTTGTAACTAAAATATGGAACTCCATCTGCAGTGTTCTAACATCTAGAATACTATAGTAGATTTCCTTCCTTCTGCGAGGGACCACTATACTTTTTCTTCCTGAACTAACACCTATTTTCTATTTGTTTTAATTATGTAACATTCTTCATAAAAAGTGGGTCATCATTTGGAATTGATTTCTGTATAGTATTGACATTTATAAGTAGGAAACATAGCAGCTGATTTCATTAGTGGTAAGTAGTGCTGCATTACGAAGTTTGAAAAATCTACTGTTTTGGAAATGGGGGTAGGTGGATGGCATGCAATCTGCTTCTCCATATTGGGTTCCAGTATTATATTGCTTATGGCAATAAGTGATTGGTCCATATGTATTGGGAATGTTCTACTGTTGCTTCTAATTATTAAAACAAGCAGGATACTTTGATTATATCAAAAAGGCACTCATGGTATTATCAGAACAATTCAGTCTTTCAGATGTCTGGATCAAGCTGATAAGGATGGGAGGGCAGACATAATAGGAAGTGTGTTTTTTTTCCTTTACTAAATACCAATGAGAATAATATAATTTTAAATTTTATATTTATTTATTTAAATTATTTTATTTATTTATTTGACAGAGAGAGAGAGAATGGGAGCGAGAGAGGGAACACAAGCAGGGGGAGTGCGAGAGGGAGAAGTATGCTTCCTGATGAGCAAATTTTTTTCAAATTTTTATAAAATGTAATTTTTGAGATTATAAAAAATATTAAGGATTTACTGCTTTTCTATCTTTTTTTCCACACACACACACAAAACCTATGCGTTAAAACTTTTTGGAAAATTATAGTCAACTTGAAACTTTAAAATTAGTATATAATGTGATATCTTACATTCAGATTGATAAGGAACAGACGTTAATCCGGATCTGTATTATCAAAATAATCTGAAGAAATAACTTATTATTTTTACTACAGAAAGAATAACACAGCATAAGTAAGTTGTTATTATGATGAAGAATAGAAAGCACAAGTGGACGAAAAGATAGATAAATAGCTAGACATAAAGGTACAGTTTTGGGGCACCTGGCTGGCTCAGTCAGTAGGGCATGCAGCTCTTGATCGTGAAATTTGAGTTTGAGTCCCAGGTTGGGTGTAGAGATTACTTAAAAATAAAGTCTTTCTTTAACATTTTTTTAAAAATGAAAGGTACAATTTTAAAGTGAACAGATTTTCATAAAGTTGTTTCAAGCCATTTTAGCTTTTATGATACAGTGTTGAGTAGAATAAATTAATTAATGATATATTATTTCATCAATTTATTTTGAGCAATATTCTTAGTACTTACTGTTAATATTATTTTCAGAGATTAATTTAGATAAAAAATGTAAAGACAGGCACCTGGGTGGTTCAGTGGGTTAAGTCTCTGCCTTTGGCTCAGGTCATGATCTCAGGGTCCTTGGATAGAGCCCCACATTGAGTTCTCTGATCAGCAGGGAGCCTGTTTCCCCCTCTCTATCTGCCTCTCTGCCTACTTGTGATCTCTTTGTCAAATAAATAAATAAAATCTTTTAAAAAAAATTTAAAGACAATTTATTTTGTTTGGATTTTCATCCAACTAAGTAGTAACAGACAGTCTAACAATGAGGATTTCCTAATATGTAAAACTTAGAAGGCAGGGTAATCTTCTATTCTTTTGGCTTGTAACCTAGTCTTGATTGTTGTGATTAAGTTGTATTTTGCAGTTTATTCTCAGTGGTGGATTTCCAGCATTGTGGATGGAGTAAAAATGCTCATTTTATAAATTTACACACTGTTCTGTCTTAAGCTCTATTAAAGACTGTATAAAAACAGAGAATTTAGGGGTGCCTGGGTGGCTCAGTCGGTTAAGCGTCTGCTTTCGGCTGAAGTCATGATCCCAGGGTCCTGGGATCGAGCCCCGCATTGGGTTCCTGCTCAGTGGGGAGCCTGCTTTTCCCTCTCCCACTCCTCCTGCTTGTGTTCCTCTCTCAATATGTCTATCTCTGTCAAATAAATAAATAAAATCTTAAAAAAAAAAAAAACACCAGAGAATTTACACTTCTGGAATGTCTAAAGGTATTCTGGATACTTACTACCTGATAGAGATTAAAATCTACATTTTCATCCCAAACTTCAGGAGCTTGGAAAACAGATTTTCCTCAGCTATAAGGAGATATATACCTTTTACACAAATAATTATTTCAGATCTGAGTTACATACAGCATCTGAACTTCCAAAGTTCAGAATATGTGCTCAACAGTAGGGTGTGATTGTATATCCACTCATGCTGTTCTCTCTCTCTCTCTGTCTTTTTTTTTTAAGATTGTACTTGTTTATTTTAGAGAGAGGAGCATGAGGTGGCGGGGGGGGGGCAAGGAACAGATGGAGAATCATAAGCAGACCCCACACTGAGTGCAGAGCACTATGCGGGACTTAATCTCAGGACTCTGAGATCATGACCTGAGCCAAAATCAAGAGTTGAATTCTTAACTGACTGAGCCACCCAGGTGGCCCTCAGGCTGTTCTCTTAACAGGTTTTCTAAGAGTCACAAATCCAGAGGTGATGTCTTTATGACTGAAAATGAGAACATAGCCCTTATTCTCTGTATCTAATTACCTAAAGGTCATGTTTTAAACATGTTTTAAAATACACAATATAGAATTAAGCTAGTATACTTTAAAAAATATTTTGATGGAATGAAATTATAATATTAATAGTAGTCATTTTCCTTTCCTTCAAAATGGTTATTTACACATGAACCACTCAGTGTTGTAAAAATTAAGATGAAAATCAGCAGAAAAACAAGACATTCAAAGACATTCATGTGTGTACATTATTTAACATCAGAAAAATAATTAAAACCCATTAATAATAAATTCATATGTCTTTATTAATAGATAAAAATATAGTACCTCATGTGAGTCTCTGCATTAAATTTTTCTCAATGTCTAATTCAGCCCTAACTACAATGATAGGTATACAGTTAAACAAAATGCATGTTTTAAGATGGTGCTTAATACTAGCGATCTAGTGTGGTATAATGCCAATAGCAGAGAAAGCTAAATAGGAAAATCATTAATTATGCCCTGTTTACCATTTTATTGTCAACTCTGATCATTAAGATGATCTATCTAGACTACTCTCATTAGTACATGAAAGTGAATCATAATACAATTGAATTTAATCAGCATATCAAAATTTCATATTTGTGCTTTTTCCAGAAAGAATAAATATGTTCACATTTTGCTATCTAGAATGAAGATAATTTATAGTTCATTTTAATTATACATATATATCTTTCAAATTAATTTGCTTTTGAAAACTGTTTTATCATACAGAAACATTTTGTTATTTAAATATTTTGCATTTTTACTGAAAACTCACAACTGTGTTCCATTTTTTCCTAACCAAATTGTATTATTTTTCAGAGATCTTGCCTTTAAATGAATTGCATCTACAACATGGCCACACTGAACCAGTCTAATAATTAGTGTGAGCTTGACATTTGTTGGATATTATTAGATGTATGCACAAATATGCCATATAAATCATGCATTTATAAGGAAAGAAAATATGCTTTTTATATAATTTATTTTAATTATTATGATTTCGGGGCACCTAGGTGGCTCAGTGGGTTAAACAACTGACTTCAGCTCAGGTCATGATCTCAGAGTCCTGGGATCCAGCCCCGCATAGGGCTCTCTACTCAGCAAGGAGCCTGCTTCGCCCTCTCTCTCTGCCTGCCTACTTGTAATCTCTCTCTGTCAAATAAATAAATAAAATCTTAAAAAATATAATAATAAATAATAAAAAATATGATTTCAAAATTTGTCCTGATTATTAAACATTCTTTAAATTGCACAGGTAACTGGGAGAGATTAGGATTCCTTATAGGGAGAGATTAGGATTCCTTATAGGAAGCTGTTCAAGTTAATGCTCAGTTATGTCACAACCCAAGTCTTAAGAACTGTCAGTCTTGGGATTCTTAATTCATTAAGCCAGCATTTTCCTGAAGTGAACTTCACCTTCCTAGAAGTGTTTAGAGGGAATTAAAACAGAAAAAGATGGGGCCCCTGAGTGGCTCAGTTGGTTAACAAGCTGCCTTTGGCTCAGGTTATGATCCCAGGGTCCTGGGATCAAGCTCTGCATTGGGCTCCCTGTTCAGCAGAGAGCCTGCTTCTCCCTCTCCCGTTCTCTCCAGGCATGTCCTTTCACTCTCCCTCTGTCAAATAAATGAAATAAAATCTTAAAAAAATAAAATAAAATAAATAAAAAGATAAATAAAACAGAAAGGTGAACTGGTTCATTCAGAATTTACTCAACATATGTTCTGAATTACTGCAATAGCCTTATATGCCAACCTGTATATACTTTGAAAATCTGTTTTTCATTCCATAGTGAGAATGAACTTTTAAAAACACAAGTATAATGATTTTAACACATGCCCATAACCATTTAAGAATGGTTTCACTGGACACATTATTTTTAGGGAAAAGTAAAACTCCATATAGTCATATGCAAATAGTTTTATAGTACTAGAAATAGAATTGTTTCTATCCTAGTATTCTTCTCAAATCTGACGACTCTGATCTGTTAATTTAAGATTTCTTCTTGCACTTAATAGCTTGACCTGTGTGGCCAGTTTTTCTTTTCCTGAAATTTTTTTTTTTTAAGATTTATTTATTCATTCATTTGAGAGAGTGAGCGGTGGTGGATAGCGGGGAGGGCAGAGGGAGAGGGAGAGAAAGAGAACTCTGTATCAGACTCCTCACTGAGTGCGGAGCACAGAGCCTTATTTGGGGTTGGATCCCACAACCCTGAGCTCATGATGTAAGCCAAAACCAAGAGGCAGACCTTAAATGACTGAGCCACCCAGACACCCCCTGAAATGTACTTTTTAAAAATTTACTTTGGTGAGTATCTGTGTGTGAATAAGTTCTATTTTTCCCCATTTTGGGGGAAAGCATATTTATATTTCTGTAATTCATAAGAATAATTTTATTATGTAAAAATTATTGGCGGTATTTCTCATTGTATTACAGTTGTTTTTCTAGTGTCTCCTATTTTTCCTAGTTCAAATCAGTGACTGGTTTAATTACTTTTCCTTTGAAGTTGCTTTGTTTTGTTATTGGCTTTTCTTTCTATCTTCCTTCCTTTCTTTCTTTCTCTCTCTCTCTTTCTAAGATTTTATTTACTTGAGAGAGAGAGCACAAACAGGGGGAATAGCAGTCGGAGAGAGAGAGAGAAGCAAGCTCCCCTCTGAGCAGGAAGTCTAAAGCAGGGCTCATCCCAGGACCCTGAGATCATGACCTGAGCCAAAGACACAACTGAGCCATCCAGGAGCCACTCTTAATGGCTTTTCTTAACACATTTTTTTCCTCTGCTCTTCTGCTATTTCACTATGATATGTCTAGGTATCTCTAGGTATGGATTTCTTTTTTTTTATGATTTTATTTATTTTTATTTGAGAGAGACTGAGAGATAGTACATGAGCAGGGGGGTGAGAGAGAAGCAGGTTCCCCACTGAGCAGGGAGCATGATGTGGGGCTCAATCCCAGGACCCTGGGATCATGACCTGAGCTGAAGGCAGTCACTTAATCGACTAAGCCACCCAGGCTCCCCTAGGTATAGATTTCTTATTAATTATCCTGATTGGGAATGAATGGGGTCCCAGATTTAACTAATATCTTTCAAGTTTTTTGGAAAATACTCAGCTATCATCTCTTTGAATGTTGCTTTGTGATTCTTCTTATTATTAACATCTTCCAGAACTCTGTTTAGATTCATGTCAAGCCTTCTCACTGTTTCTCCATGTAATATAATCCCTCTGTATATGTCTGGGCAGAAATATAAATATTTTGGGAGGTCATTCTTCCAGTTCACTGATTCTTTCATCAGTTTTATATAATCTACTACTACTTCACCTATTCATTAAAAGAAAATCTAGTTATAATTTAAAGATGTCAAAATTGCATTTGGTTCTTTTTTTCCTTTTTCAGATTTATTTTCTTTAGGAAAAATCTTATATTTGCTTTTATTAAATTTATTTCTGAGAATTATAATTGAAATCTTTGCATGTCTATTTCTGCTGTTGTTTATATTAGTTTTTATGCATGGTGCCTTTGTGTATGTGTGTGTGTGCACGTGTGTGTGGGTGAAGGTGTTTTTCTTTCATTGTTGATTTATTCCATGTTATAGTGAGGTATTAATTTTCTTTTGAACTTTGTTTATAGGCATTCTTTATGTCCTAGGTTAAGGGTGAGTTCATATGGTGTCTGCTTCTGCCTGCCTAAATTAAGTTCTTTCAAAAAAATTAGTTTTGGAACACGCTTTGTAAAGTGAATGTGGACACTTTGGGAGGATTAACGTTTCAGATGGTACATGTAGTTTTTCCTTTCCCCTTGATGCAGTGTCAAAACAGATACTGATAATATTTCAGGTTGTCAACATCTTTAGATGAAGCAGTTTAAGATTAGGAAAGGAATGCTATATTTCTTGCCTTCCCTTATTTGTTTATTTTAGAGGATAAGGTCCAGCTCTAATGGGAATTTCTTGTTCATTTCCATACCTTAGATGCATCCCATTATAGTTCCTGTCTTCTGCAATCTGTATATAGTGTCAAAGCTGTGGCTCAAGATCTTTGATTTTGTAGAAACACTCAGAGAATAGTTCTCTGAGAACACTCAGAGAAACACTCTGAGAATGCTGGCATTGATACCTGCTTATTTCCTTGGTCTCTGGTTTTTATTTTTATTTTTAGATCCCCAATGTCTTTATGTTCATGGTAACTCACTGATGAACTTAAAATTGTTTCTTTAAAAAAAAAAAATGTCCACTGCACTATTCCTTATGTTTCACATCAAAAGAATGAAATTTCACCATTTGCAATGATGTAGATGGAACATGAGTGTATTATGTTAAGCGAAATTAAATCAGGCAGAGAAAGACAAATACCATATGATTTCACTCATAAATGGAATTTAAGAAACAAAGAGAGAAGGAAACAAACCATAAGAGACTCTTTATGTTAGAGAATAGAGGTTTGATGGAAGGAGGTGGGTGGGGGTTGGACTAGATGGGTGGTAGGTATTAAGGAGGACATTTGAGCACTGGGTGTTAAATGCAAATGTTGAATCACTAAATTCTACTCCTGAAAACAATGTTACACTATATGTTAACTAACTAGAATTTAAATAAAAATTGGGAAAAAATTATCCAGAGTTTTAGTTACCTCAGTTAGTAGTAATATTAATCTCTAAATATATATATTTTTTTACCAAATAAGTGATCTTGTAACAAACTCTACCATCTAAAAGAGAGGAACATGTGAATTTGGAGAAACAATTTAAGCACTGACTTTTGAAAAAGGGTCCTTTATTTTATTCTTTTTACTATAGTAACTGATTTCATAATTACTATGGCAACAAGATTTTTACAAAATCTAAAAACCTAAGTTACCGAAGCCACCCACAATAAGTAGTAGTCAAACAGAAGAACCATTAAAAGTGTCCAAAAAATAGATTTCAACTATTATAAAAAATGAAATAAATAGCAAAACCAAAACAATTAGTCACATACTAAATTATATAATTTTCACTAAATATTTTTCTTATTGAACCATATGTCTCATTTATATGGGAAAAAATTAAAAGGGAATTGTTTAAAAAATCTCTGCCTTCCAATACATATCAGTTCATTAAAATTGACAGTTTATAATTCATTAATCTAAGGATCTCACAAGAAATTTTCAGAAGAATTAAAAAATATTAAACTTATGTGTATAATCATAGGTGTAGCATTAACTATATGACCATACTTGAAAAAATTCTGTATGTCACAGGTATCATTAGGTGACTCTAAGTGTATCAAATTTAAAATATTTATTTAGCCATTAAAATCATGTGTGTAAAGAATGTGTAGCAATCTGAACAATTTTATAATATTAGTAATACAATGTTAGGGAGAAGAGGCAACATTTAAATTTAAGTTTATATGATTGCATATAAACTGATAGGAAGAAAATTTTAAAAGTGAAAGTATTTATGTTGATATGGTGAGGTTATGTTGACATGGTAAAGCATACTTCATGTGTTATAATACTGTTCTTATAATCAAGATAACCTTGGTTTAAGTTACATCTAACTCAAGATAAAGCTAATCAAGATTTACTATTTAAAAAAAATATGTTTGCCATCTAGAACTGTAAACATCTTTTCCAAATTGGATAGTTTACAAATTTTGTGGTGATAATATAGCATAATTTGACATGTGGACCAGTTATCATGTCTAGAATCGGGTCTTCAGGCCAACTCATAAAATCAAATTTCCAAAATTAAAGGTCTAAGGAGAGTTTCCTGCATTTTTCAAAGCTATATATGTAAACTTTATAATAAACTAGATTGGTGACCAAAAGGAATTAATTCAGGATACTGAGAGTTGTTAAATGGGTAAATAGAAAACAGTTGCATAAAAATATATAACAAATGCTTCAAAGTACAATTTCAATTTCATGTACCATTAGAAATGGAAAACCTATCTATATTAATCATGATTGCTATAAATTATCATAATATTAGCCAAAGCTTCAATATTTAAAAAATAATTGAATATTCTGAAAGTGCTTCTTGGCCTAAATATAAATGACTTTATTGAATGTGCATGTTCTTTTGGGCACAGAAAGAAAGAATAGAAGAGGGGATGTAGTGTAATTATTTGTTCTAGTTACTGCATATTATGTCCCTGGCCTTATGCTGGGTGCTATGGATACAAGGATGAATTATCTCCTAAGGGGCTTAAAAGGAGAAAGCAGTCACAAAATACAAACGCTTGATCTGAAATCAATATATTAAAAAAAAAAAAAAAAAGTACTCAAGCAATCTCCAGCTAATGACTGAAAAGCAGGGTTGGTCTTCCTTCCATGATGCCATGTGGTCTTTTTCTAAGTCCTTTCTTTATTGCTTAATGGTGCTTTCATTCTCATTTTTAACCATCAGTTCTCTGCACTGCAGCAGATTCCAATGAACTCGAACTCAAATTTAAGTGACTGATCAGGATTTGTATGTCACATTCCTAAGGGATTTTCTACTACTTCCTCATTTACAATCTTTTACACCTAGGCAAGATCCTAGAGATTATATATTTCACTTCTATTCAGAAATTTGAAATCTGCAGTCCAGAGACAAGCTGTGACCTGTGCAAGGTCATTAGCTATTAAGTCATAGAGTGAAGACTCCTCCATTCTCCATTTTGATAAGGGCAAGAAATCTAAGCTGGACACCTGCCCTGGTTATTTACAAGAAGCTCTTGATGCCAAACATTTTTCTCTAACCTTTTACTTTCTCAAAGGAACGCTATAGAGAAATATAAATAGGTCTAATACAGTGCTTTATTTGTTTTGTGGCTCCAGATTAAAAAGACATTCAAAATTCTTTCATTTTTGAAAAGCTTGCTTTTAAATGTAATTCTACGCAGAAGTAATATTAAAAGAAAATTTTAAAGTATAAAAACCCAAGGTTAGTTTGCTCATCTATCACTTATAGTGGAAGCTATGCAACTAATGATCCATTCATCATTTTGAAAATCTACTTCCAATGTATTAGGCTGCTAAATGCCTGGAGATCCAGGGAACTGGAGTAAAGCTATTGTATTAAAATAAAGTACTTATAGTTGCAAAGTATGAAAAATAAACTCTTTCAAATTACCAAGAGCTATTGTTAAAGTATAAATACATTCTTAAATATATGATACAAAAATGAAATAAACCATTTAAAAATAAATTTTAAAAATTGATTATTAAAATTGATCAAAACATGAAAAAAGAAGCACTGTTTGGTATTTTTACAGATAAGATTTTAAAAATATGTGATAAAAAGTTAAATAATTTTGGTCTGTGAAAATATTCCAACAACTATATCACTTTTGGAATTAAAGCATACTGACATTTGGCATCTGTGCACATTTCTGAGTCTCTTTGAATTTAGTGTGTCTATGGGCAGTAAAAACAAATTTGAACCTTTACCTAAACAAAGCATGGATAGGAATCTACACCTCATTTCACTCTCCTATCCTGTAACAAAAACAAAACAATACTGGATAACAAACATCGGGAATATATTCCTAACTAAATATAATGAATTTAGAGATACCCTTTATTGCACTAGATTTCAATTCTGTAAATGTGTTAAGGTGTGCAATGTTATGTCTGCTTCATTAACATGTTACTCAAGGTAATAATACTAAAAGCCCCCGGCATAGCATCGTTAACTATAATTGCTTCTGCATTTTTTAATGAGACATATTTACTGCTAACTTTGGAAGCTTTTTCAGTCTGTTTAACAATCAAGACAGCACCGGCACCAATCAAAAAAAGTACATAACTTACACTTGGTACATAATTAATATTAAGGTTGAAGACAGAGATTTGTCCACATTTACCAGATGAATTAAATGGAATTTGGGAAACAATCTAATTGTTAAATTGATAAGTTGACTTTTAATCTACAGATATCTTTTTTCCTTCTAAAAATAGATAATTTTGGCTTATGAAACATAAAGCACCAAAAAACTAAAACAAAACAAAACAAAACAAAAAAAACAAACCCAATTCTGAGCCAGAATAAAGGCAGATACTATATTAACCTAGTAAGAACTTTACTCTATGAACCACTGAGGCGATACAGTTGCATTTTGGAGAATGTGAATATGAAGTTATTTGGATCAGGTTAATAGATTTCTAAGAGAAGGAGCAAAGTATATAAAAAGCTGACATATTGAAGCAGACATATAAAGTTAAATGAAATTAAAGTTCAGAAGCCACCTAGTTGCCTTAGCAGCATTATTATACCAGACTTGACAAAACACTTAATATCCACACTGGTGTTGGAAACTGGGTACTTTTGCAAGCAGTTAATAGAAGATCATGATACCTTATTTACTTTTTTGCAAGTAAATAAGGAAGTATATCGAAAATTTTAAATGTTCAAGCACTTTACCTCAGTAATTCTATTTGTAACGGATTTTGAGTAGTCATCTCCAACAAGGTATAAATATGACCTAGTTTCATATTTTCAATAAATGATTTCAACTATATTCTGCTTAATTATCCTTTACTTTTTCTTAATGACTACTTTGGCAGATTCTACTACATTTGATTAACTTTTACATATTACACTAAATACCATTTGGTTTTAATTATCAATCTCATATTCAAATGAAATTTCCAAACTACCTATACTCTCTTTCTTCACATCAGTGGATCCTCTTAATTGGAGTATGAGAAGCTAAAAGAAAGGAAAACAGTTAAGTATCACTTTCCTTGTCTGTCTAGAATTGCAGTCTTTTAGTCACAGATGGCAACTTTTCAGTCTACCGTTAACACGTGGGATGTCTCCAGGTAGTGGATACAATTCTTGCAAACTAACCTAAGTATATAGTTACAAATGTGCAAAAAATATCAATACAAGTTTACACATTTTAACATTTTTTGTAAAAGCAAAATAAATAAAGTAAGAACAATCTAAATGTTTAATATGAGGGGAAGATTTGGAGTTAGCCTTATTTTAAAGCTAAACTTTGGAGTTATACCTCCATCCTTATCTGAATGAGCACCATCTCAGCTCTAGGATGGATCCTGGCATGTAGTCACATTAACAGTCAAACGTTTTTGTAAAATTTGCAAAATTAAGATATTTTATTTTATTTTTTTTAAGATTGTATTTATTTATTTGACATAGAGAGAGAGATCACAAGTAGGCAGAGAGACAGGCAGAGAGAGAGGGGAAGCGGGCTCCCCGCTGAGCAGAGAGCCCGATGCGGGACTCGATCCCAGAACCCTGAGATCATGACCTGAGCCGAAGGCAGAGGCTTAACCCACTGAGCCACCCAGGCACCCAAAATTAATATATTTTAAATGCAGTTGGTTAAGACTGTTGTTCCTTTTCAACTTCTTGAAAATATAAGTAGTATCTTAGTATATCTGACATTTCTTGTGCTGTATAAAGTCTGATGGTTACAGAAAAAAATTAATGTGGATGAACATCACTGTGATAGTGAAATGGACTGAGGAAAAAAGTATTGAAGTTATAAAATTGATAATTCCCAAATTTCAAATTCTTTAGTAAGTCAGTTAATAGATCAAAACTACAAATTGTGGGGCAACTGGGTGGCTCAGTGGGTTGGGCCTCTGCCTTCGGCGCAGGTCATGGTCTCAGGGTCCTGGGATCGAGCCCTGTGTAGGGCTCTCTGCTCAGCAGGGAGCCTGTTTCCCCTCTCTCTCTGCCTGCTTCTCTGCCTGCTTGTGATCTTTCTCTCTCTGTCAAATAAATAAATAAAATCTTTAAAAAAACCTACAAATTGATTATAGAATTATATAGTAAAATATAGTGTAGCAATAATTTTCAGTCATCTTAATTATTCTTTTGTATTTCTTAATTTTTTATTTTTTATATTGTATTTCATTTTTTTAAAAGATTTTATTTATTGATTTGACAGAGAGAGAGAGAGAGAGAGAGACCGCAAGAGAAGGAACACAAGCAAGGGGAGTGGGAGAGGGAGAAGCAGGCTTCCAGCTGAGCAGGGAGTCCAGTGTGGAGCTCTATCCCAGGACCCTGGGATCATGAACTGAGCAGAAGGAAGATGCTTAACAACTGAGCCACCCAGGCACCCCTAATTTTGTATATTTTAAAGAAATATCAATTACACTCAAATTCAATTACAATAGAAGAGCCTTAACCTTGTGGGAACAAACAATCTTGTGGTAGGCAGGCTAATAACTCCCCACAGGTGTTCACACAGTAATCCTTAAAACCTATGAATATATGCACTTATATGGGAAAAATAACTTTGCATATGTGATTCAGTTAAGGATCTTCAGGTGGGGAGATTGTCCTGGAGAATTTAAATGCACCCCATGTGATCACAAAGGTCCTTATAGGACCAGAGAGAGGCCAATTAGAGGCAGAGAAGATGTGATGACAGAAAGCTGATGTGGGAGAGGAGAGAGAGAGAGATTTGAAGATGCTGCCCTGTTAGCTTTGAAGATGGAGATAAGGAAGGCAGGAAGCCTGTATCATCCAGAAGCAGGAGACTCTCTTTTCCTTGTAAGGAAATGGATTTTCCTCCAATCTTTGGAAGTAACACAGCCCTGCCAACAATTTGAGATAAGCTAAATAAGGACAATTTAAGGTTTCTGACTTCCAGAATTGTGAGGTAATAAATTTATGTTGTTTAAAGCTACTGAGTTTGCAGTATTTTGCTACAGCAGAATAGGAAACTAGTACAAACAGAAAGAAAATATTTGTGGTGTTTGTCAGCACTAAATTTACATTAATTTTTTATGTTCTTCATTGAAAATATCCCTATTACTTAAAAATTTTTATAAGTAATTTTTATTGTTTTTCATTTTTTAAAAAAGGTATAAATATGACATCTACTGAAATTGGATCTTCCAGTACATAAAAGAGTGGTTAAATTTTACACCATATTTTTCTTCTTTTGAAATAACTAAATATCATGTTTTGATGATCAAGTAGATATTATTCTCAAAGAAAGTACTTTGGGGAAGACCTCAAGCTTTTATAATTCATTTTTTAAAATTGTATGTATCTGTTGGGAAGATAATATATACACATTCAACAAGACAGTTTCTTTTCTTTTTGACAGTATAAAAACTTTTTCATCTAAAGAACTATATATTGTCTAACATTGAAAAAGATTTCCTATGAAAGTTTAACAATTAAGTCAAGCCAGATGCTCCTCTTCAAGAATAAGGAATATCATGGCAGTAACAATATAAGCCTGTCTACGTGTTTTTATTTAGAAGTCATTTAACACTATAGCAAAGTAACTAGTTACACTGTTGGAGGTACTATAATCACTTTGCATGGAGAGTCAAGTATGGAAAACAATACAATAATAATGAATTTAATATTATATGGCAAAGGTGTTATTAAAGAAAGCAAATAAAACATGTTCTTTATAATCTTACCCTTTATACTTTAGTAAATCTGGGTTAGTTAATAAGTTGAGCATAATGGGTGTTGATTAGTTTGATGATTCAATATCTCATTCTTCGTTGCTAGAATATTCTAAGTGAATTAATTTTTTACATATCATATTATCTTTATCAAAATACCTGTCCTAAAAAGTGTGCAAGAGTTTTCTTTTTTTTTTTTAATTTTTTTTATTTCTTTTCAGCGTAACAGAATTCATAGTTTTACACCACACCCAGTACTCCATGCAATGCGTGCCCTCCACAATACCCACCACCAGGCTCCCCCAACCTCCCACCCCCCGCCCCTTCAAAACCCTCAGGTTGTTTTTCAGAGTCCAAAGTCTCTCATGGTTCATCTCCCCCTCAATTTCCCTCAACTCCCTTCTCCTCTCCATCTCCCCATGTCCTCCGTGTTATTTGTTATGCTCCGCAAATAAGTGAAACCATATGATAATTGACTCTCTCTGCTTGACTTATTTCACTCAGCATAATCTCTTCCAGTCCCGTCCATGTTGCTACAAAAGTCGGGTATTCATCC
>PISX010012096.1:0-62294 GCA_004024625.1 Mellivora capensis
CTCGTCCTGGGAGGCCTAATGAACAGAGGCTTGCTTGCTGAGTTAGATAAAAGTTAGTGTCCGCTGAAATTCATGTGATGTGGTCGTAGTGTCCCGCACCTAATACTGGAAAATGGAGACGGGAGTGGGGAGGTCCTAATGAGAGCTGGAACATTTCACAGAAGCCAAGAAGTCGCTTTTTCAGACTTGGCTTGGGCCAGCCAGAAGAGCAACTACTCTGTATTTGTCCTCACACCGGAGGGCCAGTGTGTAAACCCAGTAACTAATTGTTGTGCAGAACAACATCGCTGAAGAATTGTTTGTTGTGGTGCCTGTTGTCATTTCCTTGGGCTCTGCTGAGAATTGAGACGTTTCTTCCATTAAAGATAAGAAGGAATACAGATTTACCGCGATTTAGAACTATTGGAGAAATAATAAAAGAGTTTGAAGTTTATTATTTAATACTTTGAAAGGCAGAGGAGGGAGGACTATTTCTAAATCTAGACTTACAGGAAAATCTGAAAGAAGAAAACTTAATCAACTCTGACTATTTCGGATGCCAGGCCTGTTTTTGTATCTGGATTTTGTAAAATTTAATTCTTCCTATTGTACTCCGATTAATCACTGGTGCAACTTTTTAAGTAGCTCTATTCACCAATTCACAGATTTCTGCCAAGATAACCCAAGTCTTCTGTACAGCACTCTCTGAATGGATATCCATTTTGTCTTTCTTGAGAAACAAATTAGAAGAAAGAAAAGTTAGGACTAAACCCATGTTAATTGATGCTCTATAAATAATTAGGGGGCCACAGCTTTAGAGCCAAATACTTAACAGCCCTGAACTTTGAAGGAATAAGGATACATTTTTTAAAAATCAATATGTATTGGGGCGCCTGGGTGGCTCAGTGGGTTGAAGCCTCTGCCTTTGGCTCAGGTCGTGGTCTCAGGGTCCTGGGATTGAGCCCCGCATCCGGCTCTCTGCTCGGCGTGGAGCCTGCTTCTCTCTCTCTCTGCTTCCCTCTCTGCCTACTTGTGATCTCTCTCTGTCAAATAAATAAAAAAATAAAATCTTTTAAAAAAAATCAATATGTATTTCTATGTCTCTCTTCCCTAGGCATTAAAATAAAAGAGAGAGAGCAAGAGAGTCTTGCCCTATTTATCTCAACTGCTTTGATAGCCAAATATGCTGTTGATCTTGGGGTTTATTATTATATTTGAATACATAGACATGAAGGCGTTATGAAAATCTTCAGAGCACATTTCAAATATCTAGAGGTCATTATGTCTGAAGATACTGTGTTTATTTATTTGGTGCATTTAGCCACATTCATTTTAAATTCTTCTAGAAAGAGTTTGGTCTAATTCAACCCATGAAACAAACACTGTGCGAGCCCACATGTCCACTAAGTCCTTCTGGTCACTGTAGAATAAAGTTTAGTTTATGTGCTGCCGAAGCGAGCACTGGTCACTGTAGAATCAAATGCCATAGGAAAGATGTGTCATTGTGAAACCCAGGACTCTTTTGGTAGGAACAAGGGTAAAGAGTAGCAGCGAATCCCGTGTCACTTCTCTAGGTCACCTTTTTTTCCATCTTATTTTAGCCACATAAGGGATCACTGGAAGACGGATCCATAATTCTACAGAGATGATTCATCCTTTTAAATGCTTACATGCATTTTATTGAGAAGATATACCATAATTCACTTAACCATTACTCTATCTGCAGACTTTTAATTATACCCAATTTTTATTGCTATAAACTATCATTTCCTAAGTACTTTTGTCATATCCTAGGAGCCAGGACCAAACTACAGTTGACCCTTGAACAATATTGGGGAACTAGGGGAGCCAACCTCCCACACAATCAAGAATACACCTATGAACTTTGACTTCCCAAAAATGTCATTTCTAAGAGCCCACTGTTGACTGGATGGCTTACCAGTAATATATAAACAGTCAATCAACACATAATTTGCATGATATATTACTGTAGACTGTGTTCTTACAATAAGATAAGCCAGAAAAAAGAAAATGTGATGAAGAAAATCATATGAGAAAATACACTTATAAATCAATATGTATATATATATACAATTAATATTGTAAATATGTATATATTGTAAATATTGTAAAAATACTGTATTTATTATATATTTATTGATATATTCAATATATGTTACATTATATACAAATACTATATACAAATAGACTTAAATGTTACATATTGTATACAAATGTTTATTGAGTATCTTTATTGAAAAAAATCTTGTACAAGTGGGACCCGTGCAGTTTAAACCCATATTGTTCACGAGTCAACTGTATTTTAAGTACTATTGCTTCAAACATGATTTAATATCTGTGAGGCATCATTTCCCCCCTTAATTACCTGAAATTCTCTCCATGACTTTTACTGTTTGTTTGTGGTTTGTTTTTTTTTTTGCAGTTCTCCCCCTCGTGAATCTTAGAATAAGCTTATCTAGTTCAAGCATAAATCTGATTAATTATACCTTTTTGTCAAATGTGAACACAGAAGTGTAAGAATGAAGACATCAAATTCTTCTATACTTTGATAGGATCATATAAAAGATTGTGTATTTTAATATATTGACCATATATATGCCAGAATGAGATTATGGCACCTGATGAGTTGATGGTGTGAATGGGATTTATCATAGTTGTTTACTATCAATATCATTGATGCCAATTTCATTAAACACCGGTGTCATCCCACGTCGACATTTTTGTACTGGGTACCTATCCTCTCAGCCATTGTCTGCATATTTTCATTTTGCTCCCACAGTGGAAGACGATGCTGGCGTGTGTATTAGTCAGCTTTCTCATGCCGTGTAACAAATACACACCAAATGTCACATCTTACAATAACACACATTCATGTTCTCACAGCTTCCGTGGCTTGGAAATCCTGCCGTGGCTGAGCTGGGGGTCTGTGGCCCAGGGCACCTCATGGTGTCAGCTGGGACTGCAGTCCTTGGAAGGCTTGACTGGGGAGGGAAGATGTGTGTGCAGGATGCCTTGCTCGGATGGCTGTTAGCGCCAAGTCTTCGTGCCTTAGGACCTGTCGGGAGAATCACCGCTCCGTACCACGCAGCCTGCCCCTCTGGGCAGCGTGACCATGCTCACAAGACTGCCACTGGCTTTCTGCAGGATGCATGAGCCCAGACACAGAGCAAGCTAGAAACCAGAGTGTGTTTTACCAGCTGGCTCTGGGAGGCATATGCCAGCATGGCACAGAGAGTAGAGTGCTGTTGGCCACAAACGATCCTCGTAGAAGGCAGCTCAGGATGACATAGGGGTGTGAGCAGCACGGGGCAGGGAGCCTCATGGCCCACGTGAGTGCAGCTATGGCAGCGAGCAAGAGCTCATACTCCAGTTCTCCCTCTGGAGCCAGAGATGCGTCAGCCTTACTCACATTTTCAGTTGTGAATGGTCTAGTGATTTCCCTTGGTAATTTGGCCCCACCACCAGCACGTGCAATGTCGTGTGTTACCATGACCACAGTTACGAATGTGGCCACTGAAATTACCTTTGTGGGAAGGGAGGGTGTCTAGGTGGCTCACTTGGTTGGGCATCTACCTTTGGCTCAGGTCATGATCCTGGGGTCCTGAGATCGAGTCCTGCATTGGGCTCCCTTGCCAGTGGGGAGTTTGCTTCTCCATCTCCCTCTGCCTGCTGCTCCCCCGGTCATGTGTGTTCACTCTGTCTCTCTCTGTCAAATAAATCTTTAAAAAAATAAAACAAATGAAATAAAATTACTTTTAGGAGGGATCTCTTAAGTTATGGAGTTCTTCATTTTAGCATCATTCTTTTAAAAATTTAATGATTTTCCCCTTCTCCATAGTTTATTCTTTCTTTAGGCTGAACATTATTTCCCTGAAGCAAAAGAGTGCAGGTAGTCAAAGACACCAGAGAGAAAACTCAGATGAAGTCCATGTTAAGAAGGACTGAGTCCTGTGGCTTCCTGTCCTTCCTCAGAGTCTGTCTTCTCCTCTCTCTTTCTCTTCCCACATCCCTCATCTCTCCATCTCTCCGTCTTACTCTGTTTAGATGACAAAGACACTCGTTGGAGTCTCTAATCCACAGAGTTCAATGCCGCAGGGATTCACACAGACATAACTACAAAATATAACTTGTTTTACAGTGAATTCTTTTTTACTAAACTATTTATTTGTCAGAGAGAGAGAGTGTACAAGCCCAAACAGCAGGAAGGGGTAGAGGGAGAGGGAGAAGCAGGCTCCCCGCTGAGCAGGGAGCCCAGTATGGGACTCGATCCCAGGATCCTGGGATCATGACCTGAGCCAAAGGCAGACGCTTTAACCCACTGAGCCACCCAGGAGCCCCTACATTTAATTCTCTACTTGATTCTGTGACCGTAAGAAAGGATGTTGAGATAATTGATGGACACCCCCTGAATAGAAAAGTTAAAGGTAGAGTAAGATATTTTACCATTTTGGAGAGGAAACCTTTAATCTTTCCTTTTCTTTATTTTTCCTGATCCACAATTTGACTGTCCTTAAGTAATAATATAAGTCCAAAATATCACTCATAATAAAGGGACTTGCTGATAAACATTTGCATAAACACACGTACACACACACACACACACACACACACACACACACATTCTGAACTTAATTAAAACAAAACTATTTTCAATTTCTACCCCTCGGGCATCTCTAATGGTGTAAAACGTGTTACATTTGATGGAATAATGGTCTTCCATTCAGGGCCTCCATATGGTCCAGGAGGCTGGCACTCTTGCAATGAATATGACCTTGGTTTGGGATTGCTAATGATGTACTTCACTTCTTTTCAGGGAGGTCATGGTAGCAATTAACTTCACAATCCACGTGGCCAAGATGACTCACAGTTGAAAGCTCCTGAGCTGTCTGAAGATCACTTTTTCTTTTAGGATTGCACTAGAAAGTCTGAAGGCAGCCGTGGAACAGGACGATGAGAACAGCAAAGGTCTAATTTCCAGGAAGGAGACTCACCGTTGGGGAGTTTCTCACCCCGTTTTCCCTCCGGGGACTGAGAATCGTTTTGTCTCAGTTTTCGACACTTTATAAGGCTCTATTATATCTCTCAATAATTATTATTTATTCAAGAGATCATGTTAAAAAGATGTGGGGAAAGAATTCTTGAGGCTCTTTTGCATTTCTGCCTGTATTGGAATTAGAAGTCCTGACAGGCTTCCTTCTGGACTATCTTTCAAGGATGTTTGTGTTGCTAACAGACTTGGAAGACAGAGATAATGTCCTCTTCTCAAGCAAGTAGCCAGTTTGCTTGCTTACCATGACTTTATTAATAAAGACAATGTCTTCCATGAGAGGAAAGATCAGACAGACTGACCACCCATTATTAATATTCAGGCCAGGTTCCCTAAGTGCAGGATCCTCTCCTACAACACTGTCTACTCTGCTCGCACATGCCCTGGGGGGGACACCACCTGCCATGTTGTGAGGAAACCCTATGGAGAGAGAGAGGCCCAGGAAATAAGGGACCAAGGCTTACCTACAACCACATGAGTGAGCCACAGATGGAATGGCAGCCCTGACCAACAGATGGTCTGCAAGCCCATCCGATACCTTGAGCAGGAGGAACCCAGATAAGCCACACCTGGGAAGTTGACCCACAGAAGCCATGAGATAATCAATGTGTGATGTTTGGGTTGCTATGTTAGGGGATGATTTGTCACACAGCAGTAACTAATACAAACCAAGAACAGTGTCTAGAACATGAGAGGGGGTTCATTAATGAACAGGTTAAAGGAGATATATGTCTCTAGGTTTATGGATGTGGTCCTCCTGACAACCAGTGGGGCTCTCTGATTCCCAGAGATGGCATTATGGTTCTCAGATGGCCTGGATAATGGAGCTGCAGCTCTTCTCTGTCTATCCATCCATCTATCCATCCATCCATCCATCCATCCATCCTTCCATCCATCCATCCATCCATCCATCCATCCATCCTTCCATCCTTCCACCCACACATCCATCCATCATATCTTTCTGTCTGTGTATCTGTCTGTCTAGCCATCCATCCATCTACCCATCTACCCATCCATCTACCCACTCATCCATCCATTCATCCATCATATCTGTCTGTCTGTCTATCCATCCATCCATCCATCCATCCATCCATCATCAACCTACGCATCAAAGAAATGAAGGGACAGGCCAGAAAAACCCTCCCTTCATGAGCCTACATCCAATGCTAGAGACATAGCTGAGATGGAGGACATGGGATTCACCAGAGATCCTCTCGAACAGGATTGGCTGTTTGAGAGTTACCATCTTGTAAGCCTCCTATGGATGGCTAACTCCACCTGCTCGGGAATAAATGGGCAACTTTCTCAGGAGTAAATTATCCTTACTCCAGAGGGAGATGCTGATTCACTTTCAGGTTTCATATTTCTGAGTGGGGTATGCAAACCTGGGTAAGTTGAGACTTTCTTTTAAACACATGTTTCAGAGAAAGTCCAGGTAGCCTGCCTGAAGCCCATCCCTCGCACCTTGTCTATCCCCTCTGCAGTGTCCACAGTCTGCTCTTTGATTCTGAAGCCAGGTACTTCTCTTCCCACAGAAGAGAATCCAAACAGTGCCATGGTGACCCACCCTCCTCTTATTATTTTTAATAATTTGTTTTTTACCCAATGAAAATATCCCCCAATGAAAATTTTCCAAACATACAAAAAACTTGAAGGAATTTTCAATGGAACAGCTATGTCTCTGCCACACAGATTCTACCATTAACTAATTACCATTCACTAAAATTAACATTTTACTGGATGTGTTCACTTCCTATCACTGCTTTCACAAAACACACTCTTAGTGGTTAAATGACATCAATTTCGTACCTTTCTGTCCCGGAGGTCAGAGTCTGATCCAGGTGTCCCCTGCACAGTGTTGGCAAGGCTGCATTTTTTCTGGAGGCGTGAGGAACCACCTGTGTCCTTACCTTTATAGCATCTACAAGCAGCCTATTTTCCCTGCTTTCAACTTCTCCCTGTCCACAGTCCTGCTTGTGTCCCTTCCTTTCCACAGGTATCGGTCCTGATAAACCTCATGCTTATTAATTACCCTCTTAGTCGGCTTCCTGCAGAACCCAACCCCAGACGCCACACTCTGTCAAATAGTGCGAGGAGCATAGTGTCTCACAGCCAACTCGTGAAAA
Organism: Mellivora capensis; assembly: GCA_004024625.1. Classification (NCBI taxonomy): domain Eukaryota; kingdom Metazoa; phylum Chordata; class Mammalia; order Carnivora; family Mustelidae; genus Mellivora; species Mellivora capensis. The sequence continues at coordinate 7,174 of PISX010012096.1, forward strand.
TCTAAAATTGGGTACTGGAGGAATTAAAAGATATTTATAGTTAAAAGGAACGCAAGAAAAAAGGAGGAGAAGGAGAAAGATCAGGGAGGGAGGGAAGAGGGGAGGGAGAAAGGAAGAATAGAAGGGAAGGGAAAGGAAGGGAAGGAAAAGGAGAAGACAAGAAAAAGAAGAGAAGTGAAGGGAAGGGAGGGGAATGGAAGAGAAAGAAGATAAGGGAGAAGAGAAGAGAAGAGGAAGGAAGGAAAAGAGAAGGAAGGGAGGAAGGGAGAGGAAGGAGGGAAAGAGAAGGAAGTAAGGGAGAGAGCTACCCTTCATTCAGTAGAATGTTGGGGCAAGTCTCTTTTCTACATGGTGGGTCAGTGTGACTGAAAGTCTTCTCTAGGGCGATTTCCTTTTCTAAGGCCTTAAGTTTCAGTCCACTTACACACATTCAGGCATTAGCTGGCACTTTGTCTTTTGATGGTGGATAGGGGGATCCCATTGGAGTGAACTCTCAATTTAACTGAGTTTTTCTTTTAATTTCTTTCTTTGAGCAACCATGGAGTGTCTCAGGGGGTAGTTTGCCATTTATCTGAAACTAGCTTCATCTGGACCAAGTCAGAATGACGAAAACCAAGAATTATCTCCAGTCACTTTTTTGGTAAATGGAGTGAACCATTGAAATTTTCTATTCACATACCAGAAAGAAAAAATAAATTGTTTACTGAAAGCCCTGTCTATCTATCCATCTACTATCCATCCATCCATCCACCCACCCATCCATTGTATCTATCTATTTATCTATCTACCATCTCTCTAACCATCTATCATCTATCTATCCATCCATCCACCCATCCATCATATCTATCTGGAGATATAGCTGAGCCATCCATCCATCCATCCATCATCAATCTATACATCAAATATTTATTACCTATCATCTATCTACCTACCAAATAATTACTTATTTATCATCTATCTACTCATCATACACTTATCTGTGTATCATCTCTCTATCTACTCATCTCCATTAAAACACAAAAACTCTATCAGACCTCCTGATTCTTCTCCTCTCCTCACATCCCATATGCAACCTATTATGAGGTCACACTGGCCCTATCTGTGTTCTGTCTGGTTACCATTGCCATGGTAGCCCACATGGCCTTGAGCTCTCCTTCCTACCCCACTGCACTAGTCTGTCTCTTGCTAGTTCCCCTCGTGCTTCCCTCACCGCTATATGTTCACACTGCAGATGGAATGATTTTTGGCAAAAACACATCTCATCTGAACAACCTCCAAAGCCTTCCCATTAAGCCCAGGAAAACACACAAACTTGTTCTCAAGACCCCAAGGTTCCAAGTGTCCCTGCTTCCTACTTACTTCTTGAGCCCCTTCTCTTCCTTCTCCCCTCTTTGCTCACTAGCCTCTGACTGACCCTCCTTTCTTCTGTCCTATTAAGTGACTAGCCCACTTCCCCAGGCTCTACATCTTCCCGGCTCCAGTCATCTCAAGGAAACTCCGAGCGTCATCTCTGCTGGGGAGACTTCCCCAGCAACTTGTCAAGAACATCACCTCTACCAGCCAACTCAGAATCACTCTTGATCTCCTAGGACGTTGTGATGATCACATCTCTTTGTTCCAAATTCTCCAACACATGAAACAGCAGGTGGCATAAATTATTTTGCTCACATATCTTTGTTGTATGAGTAGGCTTCATGAGAGGGACATTACCAGTCCTTGTCACTGCCCCTGTGCCTGCCCTAAGGACATTTATCAGTACAATAGGATAATAGTTGATGCTCACCCACCAAATAGTTATTTCATGTAGCTTTAATTCTTTCATTTAGAACAAAAAAATTAGAAGAATGAGAATATTTTTTTAAAAACCCTGAGGTTATATACAAACTACGTCTTATTTTCTATAATAAGCACAGGCTTTAGGATCAAAAGTGTAGTAGCCAAAGTGTTAAGAAAACATTGATCTTCAGGATTCACAAATATAACTTTTCTAAAGCTTTTGGTGGTAACTATAAAGACAATCCTTGAGTCTAATGATTAAAATAAGTGCAAACAATTTAACCATAAGTGTATATTAAATTCAAGTATATCAAAGACCATTCATGGGGTGTCTAGGTGGCTCAGTGGGTTAAGCTTCTGCCTTTGGCATGGGTCATGATCTCAGGGTCCTGGGATTGAGCCCCTCATTGGACTCTCTGCTCAGCAGGGACCTTGCTTCTCCCTCTCTCTCTGCCTGCTGCTCTGCCTACCTGTGATCTCTCTGTCTGTCAAATAAATAAATAAAATCTTAAAAAAAAAATAAAGGCCATTCATATCAAGTATCAAAGACAATTTAAAAGAAAGTCATTAATGGCCATACTGTTTTATCCTCAGCAAGTAAGAAATTATGTTTTCATTTTTGGACTGAGGTTATTATGCTACAAACACTAAGAAACTGTGTAAAAGAGTTTCATGGAAAAATAATTACCTACAGTTACATAAAGGATTGTGTAGTGGAAGAAAAATATTTTTCCTTCTACCCTTCTCTTCTGAAAACCCAGTCATAAAAGACAGGTTAACAAGAGAAAAACAGACAACGTTTGTGAACACGTCTACCTCCTGTATGCATGGGGGATACCCAGGAAAAATGGATAACTCAGAGACCTGGCTTTAGAGTTTAGAATCTGAAGAAGGGAAAGGGGGATGGAGGCAGAGAGAATGAATGATTTGAGGAAAGATATGTCTGATGTCTCCTGTGACAGGAGACCATCTTTGTGGTTGATGACGCTCACGGGAAGGGTGCTGATGACTGTTGAGTGCCTTCTGGAGGATGTGTGTTTAGGCAGGTGAAGGAGGTTCAAGGAAAGCCCATCCCTCCATCTGCTGGTTTTCAACTGGCCAGAGCTCACCATCGTCAGTAAACTCAAGTGCCATATTTTTGGGTGGCGTGTAATGCTACTATCCAGTTACATCCATTGGATTGGTTTCAGCAGTAATGCTACAGAATTAAAAAAAAAAAATAACAGTATTCTGCAGCACAAAAGGCAAAGCACAGTAGGATAATAAGAGACCAAGCAACAGGGAAATTCTCTCTAACGATGACACAGACGTTCTCTTTCTTCCCCGGGTGTCTGCCTCAATCAAGAGGTCAAAACGTCATGATCTGTACCAGCGCTTGCAGCTACAAAGAGCAGACTCATGGGCCTCTCACCGAATATTCAACTACCGGTCCAAGGTTGGAGGCCAGAGCAAGCAGTTTTCTGTTCTCCCGTCATGATTTACATTCTGTTTTATTTTAGGTATTCCCGACTCTGACTCCGTGTTGCTTGATTCTCGAATGGACGTTTGAGCAGCCATCAAATCAGGTCTGAGATCCGTCCACCGAGGCAAAGTCACATAAATCAGGTAAGCCCCGTGAAATTTGGCCGGAGCCCTGTCGACCGGCTGCTGTTATCATCTTCTGGTGTCAATCAGCCTTCTGGGGGTGGGTCACGTGTGGAGAGAATGCTCAAGACAGAAGTGGGGAATCTGGAGATGTTCTCCGTCATGGTCCAGAGGAGAACGTTGAGGAAAAAAAGACCTGCATTTTGAAAGGAATATAATGAGTATCTTTCTACCTAATAAGATCGAAGAGGTGGTGAGGATATTTTATGAGATCCTGAGGAACAAGACCCAGGAATTAGATGGATGTATTGAGTGTGTGCTGCAGATAAGGGGATGCCAAGGGGGTCCAGATGGGCCAGGGAGGAACGCCTAAATTTGAGAATATGTTAGATGCTTTACTCTGGCATGCAGAAAAGTTCAACGTAGTCTCCTGTCCACTCGGAGTTCTGTACATAGACAGACTCAAAGCGTCCGGAATGTTTGGAGGACCTCAGATCTGCACTGTGACTTTTGTGAACAGAAGGGGAGATGCTGTTGCAAAGAATCTATACACAGTAATAGAAATGATTCATCCAAAGGATGTCTTGGTCTAGTCTTTTCTCTTTAGTTTTTCCTCTATCTCTGTGTTTCGTTGTCTTCTTTCTTTCGAGACACTGCTTGGAATTTCACCCAGAGAAGTTGAGATCTCTAGAAGACCGTTACCCTGTCTTATATATATGTTCCTCTTCTTGAAGTGGAACTCATGATCTTGACAAATGAACGCCTTGTGTATGTCTCTGCTTGAGGTCCATTTCTGCATTAAGATTTTGCCACTCTAAGAGCCAGGCACCTACTATGTCCCTGTCCCCATTGCTATGTGCCGGGATCGAGCCTTCGGCTGGGCACACGGTAGATGATCAATACTCAGGTAATGAGGAACTGAGTGGAACGTGAAATGGCATTGAGTTGACACTTGCATGAGCCAACAAGGAACACTACCATAAGTGGTATGGGGTCTTAGAAAGGGGGAGAGCAGTGGACTGAGTATTTGTGGATATGGTTCCGTTGTGGTTCAGACGTTAAATAGAAGAAGACATTTAGAGGAAAGGACCCTGAACATCACCCAAAGGACATGAGCAAGGATGTTGTGGTTATGTCACCAGAATGTGCATAGACGGAGAAGAGAGTCTCATTCCCTTGAAAGACAGACACATATGGTGGGCAGGGAGCCTTGCAAATCTACAAGTGCCTTGCCATCAAACTCACATCCGTTTATCAGAGATGCTGCCTGGATTGTCCTTCTGTACTACCTATCGTCTTTATGAAGTTATTAGGGTTTTTTATTTGGGGTGTGTGTGGGGGAGCTGTGATGAAAGCATATTACGGTTCAAGCGTTTGGCGTGTTCGTCATTTCTTACGTCAAGCTAAGACAAAGTTAAACCACAAGTTATAACATTAAGGAATGAAAGGGAAATGTTCTGAATAAAAAAGTTACCCAGGGGTTACTGGTTACACGGGAAGGAGTCTCAAACCTATCAGATCCATGTGAGGTCGGGACGCCCTCCCGGGAGATAATGCAGTGAACGTTGAAGAAGTATCAGTTTCTATGAAAACAGAGATCATCGACAAGAGAAATATAATTTGTAGAGGAATGCTCAAATATCGCAACGGCGAATGTCTCACAAACACGTCCCTGGGTTATAGGAAATCCGCTAATGGATTTTCTCACCCATAGGTAAAGCTATCTGCCGGGTGGAGGAATTTTAAAAGAAAAGCAAAATAAAACCACAGGGAATACAACCAAATGATTTAGTAACTTACTTTAGCGACTTAACTTCTCGACAGGTGCCTGTAGAGAAAGGACCGTGTCTAAAATTGGCCAATACGGAGTCTAACGAGATAACCTGTTTTGAGTCGGCACTGATGGAATCAAATCAAACGAGTCACATTTCCAGTCCATCACGTCATTTCAGAATGACGAATCGCTCTTTGCTAAAACGTTCAGGTTGGTGGAAGAGAGGACAGCAGTCAGTGGGATGGCAGGCGTCTCTGAGAAGGGGCTTACGTGGAGTTTTTCATGGCAGAGGTGGAAAGTCCAGGGTGGCGGGGAGACCCCAGGGTTGTGGCCAGTGTTGGTGGGAGACACTGGAGCCAGCACCCAGGTTTTGAGCTCTGTGTTCAGTGCTGCGTCTGATTGTTGGTGGGCATTGGTCTCCGTGTCTCCTGCCCGCCCTGGCATGGGTCTCCCGGCAGGTGTCTCACGGACACATTCTCCGACGTGGTCGGAAATGACCGGCTCGCCGACACAGACGGCACGTTCGTGTTCTTGTGTGCAGAGATTAGGCGCTGACCCGACAAAAACAAGGTTCTGAGATGTCGGGGTAATGAGGGCGGTGTATGCGGAGGAAATGCAGAAACCCCCTGTGCACCCCTCTTCTTAGTATCTGGGTCCTCTCAGACTGAATTAGTCCGTTCCCTGCAGTGTCCCTGGAATGCAGTCTGATTCTAGGAGGAGGAGGAGGCCAACCCTGTCCTCTGGGACCATGTCCAGTACTGACCACCTTGCTCATATGCAGCACCAAACCCAAATGACGTAAGCACCCGTCTTCCCACGACAGCCGGGGCATGACGCGCCATGGGCAGAGAGGAACAGAGTCTACACCATGCACTTGCTCCATGATGATTACGGGGATGCCTTTGTGAGCCTGAGCCTCAGGGCACCTACACTATGTGAAGGCACAGACCCGCCATGCCCGACTCCTAAACAGAGAAGTCCAGCCAGCTCCAACACTCCATATGTCGGAAACCCATTCATTGCTTCCTCGCTCACCGCCAACGTGCCCTCCCCGATGATTTCCTGCTGAGTACAAAGCTTGCACCAATTCCCAGAGCTCACACAAGGCCCCACTCACAAATTCCCTCTTCTCCCGATTTTCCGAGTGACGGCGTGGGGCCCATGATAGGTGCAGAAGCATCCTCGACCAATTACTTGATCTAATAAGGTAAACTCAGATTTCCCGGTGAACCTACCAGACTTTGTATTTTCAAAATGCTGCCTGTCTCCTCACATGCAGAACACGGAGGACATTTCTGCCTTTTTTCTTTCCAACGACACTCTTATCAATGACCAGTCTGCGGACTTTAGGCTCTGATATGCCCAGGAAAGGCCAGGCCCAGGGCGGACGCCATTACCCTGGGTTCTCAGTCTTCTCGGGAATGTCAGACAGGTTTTAAAATGGCCCAGGGCTCGGACGCATTGTCTTACTGTCTCACGTGTTGCCCTCAGATGGGAAAATGGAGAAGGAGCCCCAGGCTCCTGGATTTCCCTGCTGGGCAGGGACCTAGCCACATCCATCCAGGGATGACCCGCACACGGCTGACACCCAGGAGAGCCTGCGTTTCGTCTTGGGTGATTCCGACGGGCTGGGGTTTTATGGGATCCAAGAGCCCGTGTGGCACATTCAGAAGAAACAAGCCCCTTGCAAAACGACCAACATTTTGGGCCAAGCGAGTCTTTGAATGGGAGGATTGTCCATGCATCCATTGCAAGTCGTTAGGAGGCATTCCTGGCCTGCACCCCCGAGGTACCAGCTCTGACCTCCAGCCATTTGGAAAAGCAGAGATATTCCCCATCATGACCAAGTATCCCCCACGTGAGAGTCACTTCCCTAGAATCATTTCCCCTGGAACTTTCTGAAGGAGGCAAAGACGTGTTGAGATGAGAATCAGTGTCTCTCAGGCCCCAGAGAGTGACCCGAGGGCCATCTGTGACATGTAGCATCTGTTTCTACCACAAAACGAAGGCGGCACAGAGACCAACCCTTTAGCCTCGAGGAGGATACAGAGAGGCAGGAACTTTTTCCTCTCTGATTGTGTATCAATACCTTCCTCTCTCGAAATTGGGAAACAATAGCATTTGGGGGAAATTCTCTAGGCAGGGGCATCCCAAGGAAAGCAACACATGACACCCAGTCCTCGTGTCTTAATCATAACAAAGTCGGTGACCCACAGCCTCTTGGAGGGATACGCACCTCTCGAGAAAACGACAAACCTGAATTCCCCAGACATCATGCAATGGCAGGGCCATAAAAGTTGGAGGCATGAAGGATACCTTCTCCAGAGGGTCATGCCCACGTGCTTCCTTCCCTCCTGGCGGGATATGGTGTGTGCGTGCGTGCGTGCACCGAGAGGCTGACCAATGGCTATTTCCTCCCACAGGTGATGTGATAAGGTTTCCCTCCCTCCTACTTGGATTTTCGCTGTTGCTGTTGTCTTGGTTCTGCACACTTTTGGCGGGTAGGCACAACCTCCTGAGATGAGACACTTGGGAAGGGGGGGGTTGCATTTGTTCATCCATCAAAGGAGCCGCCCCAATACAAGAACACGGTACAGAACATGAAGACGGGGACTTTTCTTTTCCCTGATCTCAAAGCACCGCCATGGTCGAGAGTCAGAAGCTACAAAGCCTTGAAGTTGAGTGGGGAGGCTGCAGGTCAGCCACGTGTACCAGGTCTGGTCCAAGGGCAGCTCAAAGGCTGGGGATCTGAGCTTTGTATTCTGGTGGGAAGTGCGAGAACGTGGAAGTGAGCGAAAGGAACAATGGACCAGGATGAAAGCCCCCTGGCTGACAGACTCCATGGGTGCCCACCAGAATAGGAGCAGAGGTGTGCCCCCGATGCCCCGCCTTGTGCCCTAAATAGCCCTTTGGAGAGCTGACTGCTTCGCACACCAGATTCTCAGCAGTGGGCTCCTTGCCGGCGGCGTCCTCTCCTGAGTCTTCTCGGCTGACACCGAGGGCACGGAGGGAATATCCCCGGAGCCCTTTGCCTTTCTCTCTGGCGGCGCCGAAGCTTTGCTTCCATTCCCTCTGCGGAGCACATGCTCAGCATAGCTGAGATGCCCAACATTCATAAGGACGGCAAATACTAAATTATTGAGTGACACAGAAGGGCCCTTCTAGAGCCTGGGAAACGGGCTTGGAGAGAGCCCGGCGTCCTAAATGAGCCCCGTTGTTGGGCACACCGCCGTCCCCTCTTCCTGATCTTTCCTTTCTCGGCGCTGGTCCTAAAATTAGCCCATAATGAGTGGCGGCCACAAAGCCGGGTCTCATGGGTGCTTGGGAGACCTGAACCCCGGTGGAGTCAGTGTGCCACGCTCTGGCTCGAATTGGTTTTCCAGCGTGGTATTGAGAGAGCTAATTCATTTCGTGGCAGGCACCCCCCCCCTGCATTCCTGACCCGCCCCTCACAGTGAACACTGTCTGCATTACAAATGTGTGTTTCTCAGGCTGCAGCAAACACAAAGTGGGGGAACGGGAAAGAAAGGCGTCGGTTCCTATTTAACCCTGCATTTCTCAGCTCTGCCGGAAAGCCCCTTGATTTTTTTTTTTCCTTCTCCCTCACTCCAAGTCTAAAACCCAGGAGAGGCAGTGTGGGGGGTGGGGTGTCCCCTGCCACCTCCGAAAGCCCTCCGGCTGCTGGGCTGGGCTGCTGACCCTTGAAGATCTGCCTTCAGCTCTCCACCTGCAAATGATGCTCTGACTCCCCCCCCCCCCCCCCCCCCCCGCTTCTGCTTCTGACATTTACGGAAGCAGATGCGTCCCAAGGGGGCTGAATCACACCTCCTGTCCCTTGCAGCAAGCCCGGAGTCTCCATGTTCCTTCCAGGAGGAGGGACACGCTCAGGTGGATGGAGAGAGCTTTTCAACTCTGGAAAGCAAGCCTCTTTGCAGCGACAGGCTGAGGAAGGTTCTCCGGAGACCTGCCTGAACTCAAAGCTACGGGTGCCTCCCCCTGTGCTCACAGGAAACACAGAGATGGTGCTGTTTTCCCCGTGAGTCTGGGTCCTGGTGCAGGTCCAAGCTGTCTTCAGGTTTTGCCCTGCCCCCTAAGCAAGTCCCTTGGAAACTTTGTCCCTCTCTTGGAAACTTTGGGGACAGCACCCATTTCACCAAGAAGCAGAAAAAGGAAAGAAGCAGACAGACTCCCCGGTCTGCTTCCATACGTGGTCCCAAGCGCTCTGTTTTTCGCAGATCCCAGGCCTTCTTGTCTGGGCTCATGAAAACATGCCAAGAGCTGCTCTGATCTGCTCCAGAATCAGTCTTTTCAAAATGCACCTTTTTTGCAAGAAGTGGCATTGATGGTGCAGGGGCTGGGTGGGCCAGGTGCTTCCCTATACGCTGCTGGTGCTGGCCCTACCTCTCCAGGTCTAGGAATGTCCTAATTTAGAGACGCAGCCGAGGCTGGTCACAGGCAGCGCGTGGAAATGGACTGTGTTACTGATTTTGGCATCGGTTTCATAGTCTCCAGTGAAACACGCACCATGCTATGGAGGTTTGGAAGAGGCAAAGCAGACTGTATGTGCTGGCTTGCTCCTTTCTGCTCTTCTGTCTCTCTGTTGCCTCTTCTGTAGAAAGGATTTTATGTGACCTCTGGGAAGAGAAAAAGCACAGCGTAGACACCAAAAGGTCTTGGAAGCAAATATGCTGACCAAAAATATCAAAAATTCCCCTTAAGGCTGCATCAGGGATCCCCCCCCCAAAAAAAAGGAGAGGGAGGGAGAAATCATTCATAATTTTTGTTATCGGGGAAGATGGGGTGGGCTGCGTTCCTCCTCATTCCGGGGATGTCCTCCAATCCTACGTGTTACGCTAAGCGCACCGGGAACTTGATTTGGGTTCTTGCTTCTTATCATTTCCAATGAGGCAGGTTGTTCTGTTTCATGACGTGTGTGTACTTGATGTCACACTACAAGACAAGAAGAGCTTTCCATGTCAACTAGACTTTATTGAGTTCAACTGTTCTGCATTTGTGGGGCTGCTTTTTCCCACATTTTTCTTTGTTTGGGCTTTCTGACTGTTGAAACCAAGGGCAGATCAACATTGCTATGTATAGAAACCAGCACACAAGGGGCACCTGTGGAGCTCAGCCGGTGAAGCCTCCGACTCTTGATTTTGGCTCAGGTCATGATCTCAGGGTCGTGGGATCAAGCCCCGTGTTAGACACCATGCTCCGCACAGAGTCTTGCTTGAGGTTCTCTCCCTCTGCCTCTCCCCTCCATCATGCCCACACTCTCTCTCTCTCAAAAAAAAACCCCCCCCAAACAAACAAACAAACAAACAAACAAAAAACCCCAAGCATAGAAGCAATGACAAATATTCTTTTGGGATATTTACTCAAACCCAAACCTGGTCATACAACGGTCCTGTATTTCCCTCGTGCATGCCTTTTATTTTTAGGAAGTGGACTATAATCTCGGAAAAATTTAATAATAGTAATAATTTAGTAATAGTAATAATAATAACAATATAATAAAAAATAATAAATAAATAATAAAATTTAAAAAAAATTAGTAGTAGTTTACAAATCCTGCATGAGGGGAATGGATACCCAGAAATTTTTTTTTTGATACCCAGAAATTTGAGTGATGGGTTCACATGGGCACAGAACTGTGCACATGCAAAGAATAAGGATTTTTTTGGCCCCTTAAGAATTCAGAGCCAAAGAACCCACTTCGGGCAGGCTTAGGAAAGCCTCAGCTCAAATCAAATATTTCCTGGGTGGGGCAACCTCTGGGAGTGAACTTCTCCAAAGAGTGGACACCGTTAGGAAAATATGTGATGATTCTGAACAGCTCTTCGAGCTCTCTTAGCTGTAGACAGAGAAACCACGGGGACTGAGAAATTCAACAGTTGGCCAGAGCATCCTAAATATTGGGGGCAGGGGGGAGGAAACAATAGAGGGAAACTGGAAATCTAGAGCATAAATACGGCTTCATGTTTATTTCCCTCTGATTTGGGAAGTAAATCAACACGTCGTTGGCGACCCGGCAACAATAACACCAATATTCTGTATCACCTTCTTCATTCGGGACGTATGAAAGTACCCGTTTTCCGTGCACAGAGAGAACCTGCACCCAGTGAATTAACCAACCCCTGTAGAGGAGGAAAGGGTCCAGTCTGTCATCTGGTAATTATAATTCAAAACGTAACCAGTGGAAATATTCAGACATGTTGAAAAATATTTATTGTCAAGAATATTCACTGAGTACGATTTATATTAGGAAAAAAAAAATGGGAAGGGCCAAAGGTTGTCCCCTCAGCCGAAAGGAACAGTTAGATGCAAAACGGGCCAGTTTTGTTTTCCTTCCATCCACACAGGCATTTTCTTGTACTTTCAAAGAACGATTCGTGATGTGGAAACATGGACATGACGTAGAAGTAAGTGAACCCATTGCAAGTGATGAAATTATGTGGACGGCATCGCTTCCCAGGCTGTAACGTTCTCCAGAGCACTTGCTTAAAATGGGGACAGCCCCTCGCCACCTTAAGTAGGTCTCCGACGGGGAGCAAGATGGGACACTTCTGACAAGTTCCCAGCTAATGCTGATGCGACGGGCCCAGGGACCCCGTTAAATTAAAGAAATATGTATCAGGACTGTTAACAGAGGGACCCTGCCTTGAAGGACCGTCTTTGTCCACACAAAAAAAGGGGACAGAACTCAGTGGGGAACTTTGAAAAAAATAGTGTCCAGGGACAGCGGGAGGTGGTACAGGCACTGTCTAAAACAGCTGGCCATTTATTCAGTAAATTAAAAAATGCACTTAGCCTATGGTCCCCTAGTTCCACACCTCAGTATACATCTAAAAAGAATGTAAACAGCTGTCCAGACAGAGGTATGCCAGCCAACGTTCTTGGCCACGCTAGTCACGGTCGGCAAAAGGCAAAGACAGCCTGTCCGTCCGTCCACAGATTCACGGATCCGGAAGACGTGGTCCAGCTCTACAGTAGAGTCGTCCTGGGCCCTAAAACGCAGTGACCTTGGGACACCTGCTACAGTGGGGCTGACCCTTGAGAGCGTCAGGCTGAGCGAACAGAGCCAGACACAAAAGACCACACGTTGCATGACTCTGTGCAAATCCAATGTCCAGAATAGGAAGATGCCTACAGACGGAAAGCGGTTTAATTGGTTGCCGGGAGGGAGGTGAGGTCATGGGGGCCACTGGGCAGTGACCGCTGCATGGGTACAGAGTTATTTGGGAGACATGAAGTGTGCAGAAATGAGGTCAAGCTCATGCTTGGGAATGTGCTAGAAGCTACTAGGTTCTGCATTTTTAAATGGTTAATTTTATGTTCTACGAGTGTTAGTCCTGATTAAAAAAAAAAAAAAAATGTCCAGACACTGCCCTAGAGATTCTGATTTCATCGTTCTGGGGTCTTTTATCTACTTTTTAAAGATTCATTTATTTATGTTAGAGAATGAAGATGGAGAGAAAACAAGAGGGCTTGGGAGGGGGAAGGAGCATCCCAAGCAGACTCCCGATGCGGGACTCGATCCCACGACCCTGAGATCGGGACTCACGCTGAAACCCAGAGTCGGTCGCTTAACTCACGGAGCCACCCAGGCACTTCTAGGCTAGTTTAAAGGCTTTTCGGGTGATTCTAATTTGCAGCTAGCCTTGACTTGGTGGGGATTCAAACAACAGTAGTTAAGGATGGACAATACCGTTTGGTTCAAATGAAGGAGGAAGGACGCAGGGGAAAACAGAGCTGCAACTTTCGTGGGAGGTTCCCGTCCCTTTGCTTCTCATTGTCCACGGATCAGCAGCATCAGCTCCCCCGGGAGCTTGTCAGAAAGGGGGACTCTCCAGCCCCATCCCTAGGCCTCCAGAATGTAATGTGCCTTTTCATAACATCATGCAGCTCTTCTAACATCATAGTTCTTGCAATGCAATGTGTGTGGGGACGGTATTACTTTTCCCGAGGCAGAGGGTTTCTACTGCCCAATGCATTTGGGGAAATGCTGGTTGGAAGGATGCGACCCTCATTCACAGGCTTCTCCATCTCTGAGCCTTTGAGGAGCTCCCAGATCTGACAGCCTTCCACGAGCGAGCGTTGTAATCCTACCACAAACCGTTTGGAAAACGAAGTTCCTTTTAAAGGAACACTTGACCGTTCTGAGGGGCACTCATCTTCTACAAGGATAACGATGCCCCAGGGCAGTTTTTGAATCTTCTGCACTTGCTCCAGGCAAAGTAAAGCTTCAGAAACCACCTCAAATTTGGTAAAAACGTCAAGAGGGACCCTCAGTGTCCATACCCAGAGACACCGAGTGAGAAGCCATACACAGAACACAGACACGAACCACAGACTGCAATAAAGCGTGAGTCTTAAAACAAGGGGAAATGTGGGCAAAGGGACAGGATCTCTTCACCCCATGGCTTTGGAAGACCCAGAGGTTTCAGCCCTATCGTCAAGATAAGCTGGGAAGATGGGCTAGCACCCCGATACCATCCACGTTCCTGAGAAATTCTCAACTTTCCACTTATCTCCGAGCACTGCAGGCTTTTGTACCAAATCTTTCGAGGTGACACTGTGCCCAACTAACGGCCAAGGAAAAAGTTTAATATGTTTTTGAAATCCATCTTGAGATGACTCAATTTCTATAAATAATAAAACTACCCAAACAGGAAAGAAAGTTCATGAACTTGTGGAGAGAAAGTCAACAGCCTTCTTTGTCCCATCAATGAACTTTTCTTTTCTTTCTTTCTTTCTTCTTCTTCTTTTTTTTTTTTTTTTGACCCTCTGTATGTCACTGAAAGTCTGACAAGCCGCACTCAAATTTGTTTTTCTGGAAATGGCTGGAAATATCAATAAAATGTTTAACCCGGTGTGAAACATTCAAGAAGTAAGATGCGTGCGTGCTTCCGAGGTCAAACACAAAATTGGTCCCAATATTGAACGGATGAAAAATGGCTTTTGCTGTTGTGTTTCCAGTCTGTTCGTACGAGTTCATAGATGCGATGCTGGCTGTCTGGAACCCTTAAACCAGAGGTGCCGTTTGCTTTCACGTCTCTGCAAGATTCATGAATTCATTAAAATAACCATTTTTAGAAAAATGAGGACACATTTTTTTCCCCACTTAATCGAGTCAAAAGAAGAATTCCCACCCAAGCCCACACATTTTCTCAGCTCAGTTAAACTGATTTCTATAGATGTAAGGGGTAGAGAACACAAGTGATTCACAAACTGTACACAGGAACAAGCAAGCAAAAGCCAGCAAAAGGGAAATGACGGTGCTGTCGGCCTATAAGCCATTGAGAAGAACGTGTTTTAAGAAACGCCATGGGCCATCTCGGTGGCTCAGTAGGTTAAGCATCTGCCTTTGGCTCAGGTCGTGATCTCAGGGTCCTGGGATCCACTCTTGCGTCAGGGTCCGTGTTCTGTGGGGAGCCTGCTTCTCCCTCTGCTTTTCTCCCTGCTCATTCTCTCTCTCTCCAATAAACAAACAAACAAACAAAAATTTTAAATGTCTTATTGTGAGAAAACTAGCATCTGCTTATTTCTTTCTTTCCTGGATAGAAAACAAACGGCGAGGTATCTTGAGCTTGACGTGCATTTCTTTCTCTGTTTTAGGGATTGTGCAGGATTTCTTTGGTGAGCATTCTCAGGGACCTGGCAACCACAACCTATAGGTCAAGTGCATCCAAGTAACCTGGTTTTGTAACTTGCTTTTGGATCACAGCCGTGCTCGCCTATTCTCGGATTATCTGTGGCTGCTTTCACTTTGCAATGAAACAGCAGTCCAGTAGTTGCAAGAGGGACCAGCAAAGCCTAAAACATCTACTATCTGGCCTTTTTGGGAAAAGCCTGCCAACCTCTACCCCAAGAACACTTCTGTACATCAGGTCATTTCCACATGCATCTCATGATAGGGAGAATTTAAAGAAACCCCCCCCCAAATATGTATATGTATATAATTTGTGTCTAACTGTGATGAATATGCTAGGGCATCCAGATATTTGGCTGTAGGACATGAAATTAGCACTGAATCAGTAGACTGAGTAAAGCAGACAGCCCTCCCCAGTGTGGGTGGGCCTCATCCAATCAGTTGAAGGCAGGCATAGCTCAAAGGTGGGTACCTGGGTGGCTCAGTCAGTTAAGCATCTGCCTTCAGCTAAGGTCATGATCTCAGGGTCCTGGGATCAAGCCCTGCATCTCCTGCTGAACAGGGAGCCTACTTCTCTCCCTCCGCCCCCTCCCCTTGCTCATGCTCTCTCTCATACTCTCTCAAATAAAATCTTAAAAAAAAAGAGGGACACATCAAAGAGGAGGGGAAAAAGTTGAATTCTGTCTGTCTAAATAATGGTTTGAGCTGGGCATTGGTCTGCCCTTGGACTCATAATTGTAGCATCAGCTCCTCTAGTCCTCAAGCCTTCACATTCAGACTGAACTACACTACACCACTGTCTCTTCTGGGCCTCCAGCTTGCAGATGGCAGATTGTAGGACTCTCGGACTCTGTAATTGTGTCAGCCAATTCCTTATAATTGATTGATCAATTTCTCTCCCACTTCCTCCTTCCTTTCCTTCTTCCCTCTATCCCCACCCTGTACATTTCCCATCAGGTTAGTTTCTCTGGAGAACCCTAACACAAACAAACACTATCTATTAAGTTTCTTAAAGTCTTATGGCCCAATTCTACTAAATTTTTTTGAATACCAATTCTAGCAAGGTAAGGTAAAGATGATTTACGAAGGTGAAGAAAACAGTTCTCACCCCGAAGATGGCCTCATGGGTGAGAGCCAATGACTATTCATTGAAGTAGAGTGTCAGACATGGCTTGAGAGAGATTTTCACAAAGTTCTACTTTATTCTCAAGAGGAATCAAACCCCTCACAGTCCAGAGGGTGCACAAGGTTTCTAAGAAAGAAACCTTTCTATTTTAAGAAGTCTTCAAAAACACCATGTGTGAGAAGTGGGGGGCATCCCATAGTATAAAGAATGGGAGGTGGTCAATGCAGGTAGGGTTGAAGGAGCACAAACAGATCTTTTTCTGGAGTAGAGCAAGACCTCTTTCCTTTTTTTTTCTTTTTTTTAAATAATTTTTTAATAAACATATAACATATTATTAGCCCCAGGGGTACAGGTCTGTGAATCGCCAGGTTTACACACTTCACAGCACTCACCATAGCACACACCCTCCCCAATGTCCATTACCCCACCACTCTCTCCCTACCTCCCTCCCCCCGGCAAACCTCAGTTTGTTTTGTGAGATTAAGAGTCTCTTATGGTTTATCTCCCTCCCGATCCAATCTTGTTTCATTTTTTTTCCATCCCTACCCTCCAGACCCCCCATTTTGTGTCTCAAATTCCTCATATCAGGGGGATCATATGATGACTGTCTTTCTCTGATGGACTTATTTTGCTCAGCATGATACCCTCTAGTTCCAGCCACGTTGTTGCAAATGGCAAGATTTTATTTTTGATGGCTGCATAGTATTCCCATACATACACACATACATACCACATCTTCTTTATCCATTCGTCTATTGATGGACATCTGGGTTCCTTCTACAGTTTGGCTGTTGTGGACATTGCTGCTATAAACATTCGGGTGCACGTGCCCCTTCGGATCACTACATTTGTATCTTTAGAGTAAATACCCAGTAGTGCGATTGCTGGGTCTTAGGGTAGCTCTATTTTCAACTTTTTGAGGAACCTCCACGCTGTTCTCCAGAGCGGTTGCACCAGCTTGCATTCCCACCAACAGTGTAGGAGGGTTCCCCTTTCTCCACATCCTCGTCAGCATCTGTCATTTCCTGACTTGTTAATTTTAGCCATTCTGACTGGTGTGAGGTGGTGTCTCACTGTGGTTTTGATTTGTATTTCCCTGATGCCCATTGATATGGAGCACTTTTTCATGTGTCTGTTGGCCATCTGGATGTCTTCTTTGCAGAAATGTCTGTTCATGTCCTCTGCCCATTTGCAAGACCTCTTTCTAAGGGGATAAAGCGTTTCCAAGGGGGCCCCTGCTCTCCATTCTCTGTGATGGCACAATGCATGAGAATTCTAAGCCTGTACTCATATAGAAAGGACTGGGAAATAAAGCAGATGGGACTGAGCTTGGATGTGGGCGGGCTCTACATCCCAGACAGTGGAGTCTGCATGTAATTCAAAGGAAGATTTTTGGATGATGAAGCAACAAGCTATTTAAGTGACTTCACTTTTGCATATATTAGGGGAGTGGGTTGCATGGGAAGTGGGGAAAGGCTTCTTCTTCTGTCAGAGAAATTTCCCATCTCCTGATGATATTTTGCCAGGACTTGATAGGGTATAATCTGCTTTTTTGTTATCATTGAACACCTACGGAGAGATATTTGCTCTCAGTTGGGTCTTCTGTTCAAATTCAGAAGCAGCCTGCCATTGCGCATCCATTGGTCAGATTCTGAATGATTTAGAAAGTGACGTTCCATCCTCAATGCCGGTGGGCACAGTGCGAGTGAATCGTAGCCCCAAAAATCACTTGGGAGGAAAGAGCCCTCACTTAGAAGATGGCAATCCACCCATCTGTGCTCTTTTGTGATAGAGAATGTGCCACCACATGATGACTGTTAACCTTTTTGCTAAGTGTTAGAGACGAACTCATGACACCATGAGGAAGCTGTAAAACAAACATGGTGCCTGCGTCCCACCTTACCTGCTTCTGTGGTCTTGAAAAACTGTCTCCGTACCCTGAGTCTCTGGTTCCTTCCCTTCAAACAAGGGGTTTGCCAACTTTTCCTGTAAAGTACGGTCAGTAAATGTGTTCAGCTTTGTGGGCTGTGTGGTCTCTATCGCAGAGACTCAGTTGTGCCATTGTAGAGCAAAACCGACCACAATACATAATGTCAGTACATGAATGAGTATGGCCGGAGTTGCCTAGTACGTCATAGTGTACCCATCTTTGAGACTCTCAAGCATTCGTCTTCTTAATATCCTGTGATGGGAGGCAGGGGTAGAAATTCAGAATTTGCTTGAGCTCTTTCATCTCCCTTCATAGGAGACAGCTCCATTTTGCCAAGATCAAGACCCAGAAGGGGGGAAACACACCATCAAAATAGAGCCCATACCATGGGAAAGAATGTATCTCCATCCCTCAGTCACATGTCCTTTAAGTTCGTCACGCCCAAGGCAGACTGTAGGGCTTTGAAAACCATCTTTAGAACACAAGGTGCCTCCAATTTATCTTCCTTTTCGATCCCTTGGGTTCCACAGGTGAAAGGGACCCCAGCAAATGCTAGAAAAATGTTTCCTCATCTTGGTACTCTCTGGCCATCACAATTGCTATTTATTGAACTCTGGCCGGAAGCCCGGCTGCCAGGCTCACCCGGAATCCTGCCCAACAGACTCAATGAGTTTGTGATGGTTCTATAAAGCAGCCCTTCAAGCTGCCAGAAGATGCTGCCATGATCACAAACCTTTGCAATTTTCTCAAAAACGGGAAGACTCAGACAGTGGAAGAGAGAAACACACAACAACAGGTGCTCACATGAAAGCCTCCCTGACAACATCAGCAAGAAGCGAACGAGAGAGGAGAAAAATCATCCTGGTTTCTGTTTTTGAGCCGTGGAATTGAAATGGAGAGTCCTGACAGCCTTCCTTGTTTCCGGTGGTGTTTCGGTGATAAAGAGTCACGGGTTCCCTCACGCCTGCCCCTATGGATTAATGAAGGGCGAGACAGGCGTTGCAGACCTGCCATGCGGAATGACCTTACCTGATAAGATTGTTCGGCCTTCCCTGCTGAATGTGAGCAGGGCATTCAGGATGCAGCCGACTGTTTTCCCCACACCTTAATGAGAAAAACTGACCTGCTTATTTACCAGCTGTCTCCTTTGTGTTTAATCCAAATAATTTCTGCAGAATCTTTGCCTTTTTACACATACAAATCAAGCTGGATCCCCTCAAGGATGGCTTCTCTTGGGGATCAGGTTGGAGGAGTAACCCAGACTTTCTGGGACACTCATGAAATGGGAGCACACATGTATACCCTGTTCAAGACCCATTTTTAGGAGTATGGGGATGAGAATGTGACAACTCAAGCTCTGTGCTAGTCTAAGTGGGTCTTTTTCTCTAGTAGAAAAATGTGGTACTGGACTTCAGCATTTGACGTTTCATGAAGTGTAGCCTGTCCTGATTTCAACAGGATGGCCACTTCTCTGGGATGAAAACAAACAATACAGAAAAAAAAAAAAAAAACCACACCCAACCCACAAAAAGTCATTGCTTACCTGTGATGACCTAGCTTTCTACGGGTAGAACTTGTACAATGATGTTCTGCCATGGTCAACTTCCTGTTCAGAATTATTCCGTTAAGTCAACGTGAGTGCATATTGGTTAAAAGAGAATGATCTCTACTGGGGAGGGAGAAAAAAAAAGCAAAAACCAGAATCTCAAATTAATTTTAGCAATCTAGATGCTTTTGATGAATTTTCTGCCAATGATTAGATCTTGCAATTTTTATCTCAAAGAGAATCCTAAAGGTAATAGTAGCCAACATCAGTGTACCCAGCACCATTCAAAGGAAATAACCTGTAATTATGTACTCAATCCTTCCTACAAACCTGAGGCAGAAATCAACATTATCACCATTTTAGCGAATCTACTCAAGCAGACACAACAAACAAGTGGTAAAGCCATTAGAACCAGGGAGTACGGCTTTGGGTACATGTTCTTAAATCCTACATCATGTTGCTGGAAACAGAGTTTCTCCACCTTGGCTCCACTGACATTTGCAGTAGAAGATTTTTTGTTGGGGATGCTCTATGCATTACAGGATCAGGATCAGTGTCCTTGGCCTCTACACACAAGATCCCAATTGCATCCCCGACTACCACCATGTATTTCTCCAGTTGTGACAACCAAGATTGTCTTCAGACATTTCTAAGTGTGTCTAGGACAGGGAGGGGGAAATGGGAATGCAGAATCGCTACTGTTTGAGAATCACAGATTTAGTATACGGTTCTTCAACCCCAGAGGGTTACAAAGTCAGATGTGTCCATGAGCCAGGCAGGTGGAGTAAAGAGATGAGTAGGTTCACTGTAATAATGGAGGTCAGCCAATGGTACTATTCATCTAACTCCCATTTAGTTTAGGACAATGCAGAGAACATACAAAACGATTTGCAAGGGTTCCCTTAGGCCCATGGATTGCCATTTGGGCCATGGGTGATTCCATGGACTGTAGCAGGATGTCTCCACCATGACCCTTTGAAATTTGGGGCTGGGTGAGTCTTTGTTGTGGGGGGATGGTACAGGGCTTGACTATTCTCTGCATTGTGAGATATTTATCAGTGTCCTTGACCTCAGTCTGATGAATTCTACCTCCATGTCTTCCCATGAGTGACAACCCAAGAGGGGTCCAAACACCGCCAGGCATCCCCAGGGAAGGAAAAATTATCCCAGGTGGAGAACCACCGGTGATGAACCCCATGAATCTGCCAACATTCAGTTATTCTTGACTTGTACAAATGACAATTTCAAGTGATCGAATCTAACAGTCTCTCAGAGGTCTCTCAGTTGCAGCTTGGCTGGTAGGTGAGTTTTTCAGATGGAGAATAGGGGCAGGATGTGGTGTAAATGGGAAGTGCAGTCCAGTGAGGCCCATTCACACCCGACAACTCCCAGGTTGAACAGTTTCCAAGGCACCAATGGAGAGAGGCTCAAAGCAAAGTTGCTTAGAAACTTAAGCCCAAAGAGTGCCCATCACCTTTGTCATTGCTCAAGAAGCCCACTCCAGGGGCGCCTGGGTAGCTCAGTTGGTTAGGCAACTGCCTTCGGCTCAGGTCATGATCCTGGAGTCCTGGGATCAAGTCCCACATTGGGCTCTCTGCTCAGTGGGGAGTCTCCTTCTACCTCTGACCTCTCCCCTCAAATGCTTTCTTTCTCAATCTCTCTCTCTCTCTTTCAAATAAATAAATAAATAAATAAATAAAATCTTTTTTTTTTTTTTTAAAGTGCACCACATAATTAAAGAGAGCTTCCAAGATATTTGGGTGATTTCTAATGCACTCCAGAGCCATGCCATGGAAGCTGGTTCTGAGCCTATCTGTGCTTCGTGGCTCCGCCTGAAATGACTATAGCCCTATACTCCAAGGTGGGTAAAGGGCAGCTGCTATTAAGGGTGAAGTGGGTTCATCCCGTCTTCATTAGGAGCAAGGTGAGCCCATTAAAATGGGCTATTATATCTGCCCGCCTGTGTATTCCACATTCACCACCAACTAATGAGGAAAATAAAATAGAATGTCGCTCCCCTCCTGTGATGTCTTCATTCAGGACAATGTAGGGCTGCATCAATGAACTAGTTCCATAATAAAGCAAGAATTTAGACATGTGGCAGGACCAATACCAATCAGCCCTTTCTCTGGCAGGTGCATGGTAAGGTGTCGTGGCACTTGGTTTTGAGTTTGTTTTCAATGGACCCAACACACATCATTGTTGACCAGATCCAGGTTCACTAAATACCTGTTCCACAGCCATCCAGTGCTGAGCCATTGGAGTATATTTTTTCTAGTTTAAAATGTAACATTTCTATGGAAAAGACAAAGTTAAGTGAAGAAAAATCTCACAAATTCTTGACAAAATTTTATATATTCTATTTTTCAAATGGTGTATGCCATTTTATTTTTTTAAGATATACTTATATTTATTTGAGAGAGAAGGAATGTGTGGGGTGCATTGGAGGCGGGACACGGGGTAGGGGGAGACGGAGACTCTCAAGCAGACTCTCCACTGAGTACAGAGGCACACAGGGGACTCAATCTCAGAACCCCGAGATCATGACCTGGGCCAAAATCAAGAGTGGGACACCCAACTGATTGAGCCACCGAGGTGCCCCAAGGCATATATCATTTTAATGAACATATCATGCATGTGCCTCCATCCAGTTAAAGGCTCTTCTTTGTTGCTATTTTTGAAAAGAGATTTATTCCTTTTTATTCTAATTAAACATGTTATTTTTAGATAATTATAGACCTAGAGTTTTGAGAAATAATAGAGATGTCACATGTACCATGTATCCAGAGTCCTACAATAGTAATATTTTGCAAAAGTATAGTACATCACTACCAGGATATGGACATTGATACAGTCCAGATATATTGCATTTCTGTCACTGCCAAGATATCTCATGTTAGCCACATCCATTCCCCACCTGCCCCCTCCCTTTCCTTAACCTCTGGCAACCACTAATGTATTCTCCCATTTCTTCATTACTATCATTGCCAGAACATTTTCTAGGTAGAAACATAAGCTTTGGGATTGGCATCTTTCATTCAGAATAATTCTCTGGAGATGCATAAGGTTGTTGCCTGGATTCCTAGTTAGTTCCATTTGATTTCTGAATAGTGTTCCAGGGTATAGACATTCCACCATTTCTTAGCCATTTACCCAATAAAGGAAATCTGGGTTGTTTCTAGCTTTTGCCTTTTTAAAAATTAAAAAAAGATTTTTTTTAAGTAATAGCTATACCCAGTGTGACAGACTGTTTCCCAGAGTAGTCGTACTATTTTAAACCCCCCACTAGCAATATAGGAGTGATTCAATTTCTTTGCATCCTTGCCAGCATTTGACATTGTTGGTATTTTTTATTTTAGCCATTTGACAGCTGTGTAGTTATATTTCATTGTGGCTTTTGTTTTGTTCTTTTTTTTTAAATCAAACTAATATCCTTTTGCTTATTTATTTATTTTTTAAGTAAGCTCTATGCCCAATGTGCAGTTGGTACTCATGACCGTGTGATTAAGGTTGCATGATATATCATCTGGGCCAGCCAGGGCCCCCTCATTATGGTTTTAATTTGCATTTCTGGAGTAGCTAATAAAGTTGAACATTCTTTTCATGTTCTTATTTGCCATAGGTATCTCTTCTTCAGTGAAATGTCCTCATATGTCTCCTGAACTTAGTCTCCCTGGATTGTATGCTTTTCACTGTTGTGTTTTGGGGTTCTTTATATTTTCTAGATACAAAGGTTTTGTCAGATATATAATTTACAGATATTTTCTCCCACTCTATAGCTTGTCTTTTTACCCTTTAACAAGATCTTTCACAAAACCAAAGTTTTATATTTTGGCCAAGTCTCATTTATCAATGATTTCTTTTATGGCTCTTGCTTTCGGTGTCACACCTAAGAATAGTTTTATTGCTTCCTTTCTGATCTATCTGCCTTTTACTTTCCTATTGCTCTAACTAGAACTTCCAGGAGTAAGTCGAGTAAGATGATGAGAGCACGCATTTTTGCCTTTTTCTCTGTTTTAGGGAAAAACATTCAGGTTTGCACCGTTAAGTATCCTATTAGCTGCAAGTGTATAGCTGTCCTTTATGCAGTTGAGAAAGTTTCCCTCTATTTCTACTTTTCTGAGATATTTATCATGGGAGGACACCAGTCTGTCTTTTAATTGATGTATTTAGCCCACTTACATTTAATATAATTTTTGATATGTTATTGCTTAATTATGCCACTTTTTTTCTTATCTGTTTTTCATTTCTCTGTTTTCTATTTCCTGCCTTCCTGTGGGATACTTGAGCTTTATTTTAGAATCTCATTTTGATTTTAGTATGTCTCTTAGTATAATTTTTTGCGGGTTTCTCTAGGTATTATATATTCATAACTATCACAGTGTACTGATGTCACCATTTTATCAGTTTTTGTGAAGTATACAAACTTTGTTTCCCTTGCCTCCCTTTTATAATTATCTCAAGAATTTTTTCAGCAGATGCTAAGAATGACATAGGACAATATTCTGGTTTTTGCTTCTACCCTCAAATATAATTTAGAAAACTCAAGGGGGAAAAAAAACACACTTACTCATATTTTTGCATATTATATTATTTTCTTCCTGATGTCCTAAGATTTCTTCTTTTACAATTTCTTGCTTATTTAGAGAATTTCTTTTAACAGTTTTTTGTTGTAGGCCTGCTATTGACAAATTCTTTTAGATTTCCTTCATCTGAGAATGTCTCAATTACCATTTTATTCCTGAAGGATATTTTCACTGAATATAGAATTCTGCATTGACAGGTTTTTGGTGGTGGTGTTGTTTTCATTTTCCTTTAATCATCTGAAAAATATTATGCCACTTTCTTTTTTTTAAAGATTTTATTTTTATTTATTTATTTGACAGAGAGAGAGAGATCACAAGTAGTCAGGGAGGCAGGCGGAGAGAGAGAGAAGAGGAAGCAGGCTCCCTGATGAGCAGAGAGCCTGATGTGGGGCTTGATCCCAGGACCCTGAGATCATGACCTGAGCCAAAGGCAAAGGCTTACCCCACTGAGCCACCCTTCACCCTTCACCCCATAGGCACCCCTATGCCACTTTCAAGTTGAGGCCTCTATGGTTTCCAGTGAAACATTTGCTGTCGTTTGATTTTTTTTTTTTTTCAACCATGGATAAGTTGCTTTTTTGTTTTTCGGGGGTGTTTTTAATTTTTTAGCATGTGTGTTTGTGTGTGTGTGTGTGTGTTTGCATGGCTGCTTTCAGGGTTTTTCTTCCTTCATGTTTAGCTTACTTTCAGAAGTTTAATTAAGATATCTTGGCATAGATTTAATGGAGTTCATCCTCTTTCATGTCATTCAGCTTCTTGAATCAGTAGGTTTATATCTCTTTTCAAACTGGAGATATTTTCAGCTATTATTTCTTTTTGGGTTTTTTTTAACCCCTTGTATCTTATCCTGTGGAGACTTTGCCATTTGTGATCTCTCACATAGTATGGACAAAGAAAGAGTCTGGTATCTCTTCTTGGCTACATCTGTGTGAATCCTATATGGTCCTCATACACAAAATATTTTGCTATGTCACCTTAGTCTTGTCTTGCTAATTTTTGAAGGCCTTAATGGATAAGATTGTTCATTAATTTCAGATGAATTTTGGAAAAAAAATTACTCATTCCTGAAAATATCCACTGAAGGTTTTTACTGTCATTATATAAATCTACAACATATTTGGAATTTTTTTCCAAATGGAAATAATTAAAATATTCATACTTTGAATTCTGAAACATGATTTTTTTGTTTATACAGGTCTTATTTTATATTGTTTAGTGAAGCTTTTTTATTATTCTAGATAGGTTTTATATGTTTCCTATTAAGGTTATGTCTAGATTTTTGTTGTTGTTGTTTTAATTTCTACTGGGATAAGCCCTTTTTAGATAATATTTTAAAACTAGTTGTTTCTTGTACTTAGGAAAACTGTTGTGTTATTATATTTATTTTGTATTCAGCCGTTTTATTAATATTTCTAAGGAATGTTTTTTGTTTTTCAGTAGAATTTGATATTTTTTGGAATACTCTGTATACTTCCTACCACAGATTCCCAAAATTTAGCTACAAAAAAGGTTAACACATATACTGAAAGATGCCTAGTAAACATCATTGCCCATTGTCAATAATTTTAGCAAATACCACATTTTACTTTCCTACCTGTTGATTCAAAGTTCACCTTATCATATTAAAGGCTTAGAGAAATCTTCCATTAAACAGGCTTGCTTAACCTCCCTTAATCCAATGTTCTCTGCTTATGAGTCATACATATCAAAAACTCATAAGAATGCATAGAAGTCTTGTGTGAATTGTACTTAGGAGACAAAACATTTATCTTCTTAAAGTATAACGAGATCTTACAAAGTAGTATAAAGGTGAACCCCCAGTAACATAAGGGGCAACTAACAGAAGTAACGCAAATGACCACCACACCGTGTTCACCTGTCAAATTAACAGATGAAACCATGGTGGTATCTACTTCCCTTTGTTTCTGACATTCCATTAGATGGAGTGCAAAGCGTTGACTTGCACTGAAATTTGAATTCTTTATAATTGCTTATAATTCTGGTTGCCCAGCTTAGGATGAGTAACCATCTGCCTTGCATTCTGCTCTATGAGCAGTTTGCCTCATCAATCTGTCAGCCCCACTGCCTTAGTGGGGATCTCTCTGTTGTTACAATTCTATTTGCTGATGCCTGCCTGGATTGATTGCTTTCCAGAGGTCAAACAAACATATGGGTTATTTTCCGGGTTAAAATGCCCACGGGGTGTTAAGATGAAAGTTTTGCAGCCCTCTGGGTGCATGGAACAGATAGATGTAGATCATTTTCTAGCTATCAGTACCATGAAAAAGGATTGTAAGAATTATAGAGAGATAAAGACAGCTAATAATTTCCTATTTGTGGGTTGGTTGGAAATGATAGAGCTCTATGGAGGAAACATCATGGTGCCAATTCAGAGCCCCGATTTTTTTCTAAGCACCATTGGCCATGAACAGGATATACCGTTTCTGCCTTTCTGGAGGACAGTACATGAAGAGGTATAAAAATTGCCACGACCCTTGGCCCATAATTAATTACCCAGAAAAATATTCAGAGACATCAACCATAATTTAGGTCAAGAAAATTTCATAACCAAATTACCTAAAATAGGAAGGAGAAACTCCATGATGGTCAGTAGTAGGGAAATGATTATAAAATGTATAAACATGATAAAATATATAAATTATGATATATGCAGACATTATATAATTATGTAGATCAGGGATCAGCAAACTCTTTCTGTAAGAACCCAAATAATGAACATTTTACGCTTTGAGGACCATATAGTCTCCGTTACAATTACTTAACTGCTCTTGTGGGGCATAAAAGACCATAGTCAATACATAAGTGAATGTCATGGCTCTGTTCCAATAAGACTTTATTTATGGACACTGAAAGGTTAATTTCATATCATTTTCACGTGTCATGAACAGTTATTCTCACTTTTTAAGACATTCTCTTTCAGTGTGAAAACTATCCTTAACATGTGAGCTATGTGAAAACAGGTGGTGGTCAGTATTTAGCCCATGAGTTCTACTTTATTGACTCCCAATATAACTAATAAAATCATTTTTTCAAATACTATTTTACATGGGAAAATGCTCACAACATAATAATGAATTTTTAAAAAAGGAGAATCTAAAACCGTTATTGTGTATGCCCCCATTTTGTAAAAAGAAGGAATATAAAAAGGACTTGAAAGAAATACCCAAAAGCATTAAAATGTTTTTCTCTGTAGGGTGGCCTTTGAATGATTTTTATTCCCTTTGTGTGCTTTTCTTTGTTTGCTGAGTGTTTTGTAATGAGTGAGCATTATTTTTATAATAAGAAACATTACTTTGGAAAATGGTATTCTAAAAAAATTATTCTCAGGCTGGTTCTTTATCCTGGTGTTTTAAGGATGCATTTTACATATTTTGAAATTTATTTCCTTTTGCTGTCATTTGTTTCCTTCTTTCAAGGATGTTTGTCTTCTATTTTGAGAACATCCCTCATTCTTTCCATTTCCCTATCTCCCTCCCCATGATCTTTCTCATGTATGACATTTTTCAAAGTTCTATTTTGAGCCAAAAGGGAGAAAATATTAAACATATTCATTATATTGGAAATGAAGGTAGAACAGTATACAGTGCTTTCAAGCCCCACTGGTTTAATTTTAATGTTTTCTGAATCAAGAGATTCCTCAATGGTGTGACCATGACATTTTCAGTGGAAAATTTAATTGTACCAAAAATGGTTAAAAATAGAACTTTTCATAATGGATATTGAGTCATACTTAGGCCATTGGACCAAGCTCTCCTTATCCTAGGGGCAGGAAGAATGGCTTTATGCAGCTTTATGGGCTTTATGCCCATTTCTCATTTTGCTCGTAAGGAACACACCAGGACTACTCATCTATCCTGAGAAGATGGGTATTAAAAAGACCCCATCTTTTTAATGTGCTCATTCCACAGAGTTTATACCACATCACCCCATACCGTGTGCTAGGCCTACCTTAGCACTTTGCGTAGACTTTCTCACTGAGCTATCTAAACAACCATATGGGATTAGTACTGGCTTTACCCCATCTGTTGGTCAGGGTTGGCCAGAGAAGTAGAACAAATAGGAGAGATGGAGGTCTGGGTGCATGAAGGAGTGGGTGGGTGGGTGGGTGGATGGATGGATGGATAGATAGATTTATTATAGGAACTGGCCCCCACAGTGATGGAGGCAGAGAAGCCCCATGATCTGCTGTCTGCAAGCTGGAGAACCAGGTGCTATGGTCTGAACGTAGGAAATTCATATATTGAAATCCTAACCACCATGGTGATAGATTGTGAGATGCGATCTTTGGGATCTTTGGGAGGTGATTAGGTCCTGAGGACAGAGCCCTCATGCGTGGGATTTGTGTCCTTATCAAGGAGAACTTACAGAGCCCCCTCACCTCTCTGCCACATGAGAATACAGCAAGAAGGCTCAAGCCATGCACTACAAAGAGGGCTCTCAGCAGAACTCCATTATGCTTGGACTTGGACCTCCCCCAACTGAGAAATAAAAATTTTGTTACTTATACCCAGTTTGCACTATTTTGTTAGAACAGCCTGAATGACTAAGACCCCAGGCAGTGTACTTCAGTCCGAGTCCTAAGGCCTGAGAACCCTGAGCACTGGTATCCAAGGGCAGGAGCACGTGGGTGTCTCAGCTCAACAGAGGGAATGAATTTGGTCTTCTCTGCCTTTGTGTCCTACCAAGGTCCTCAATGCATTGGGTGATGACCACTCCCATTGGTGTGGGGCACATGTTTCCTTCAGTCTATGGATTCGAATCCTAATCTCTTCCAGAAACACCTTTGCAGACATACCCAGAAGTAGTGTCACCAGCTTTCGGAGTATCCCTTAGTTCAGTCATGCTGACAGAAAAAATTAACTGTCAGACCATCCTGGACCTGAAGGAGCCAAGTCCTGGACCTGAAGAACAAACACGTAATCTTGTTCACACAATGGGTTAACAGTGGAGCCAGAACCCGCATCTACTATGTAAGTAAGAACGAGATAGCCCATGACTTTGTGGTGTGAATCAAACACTCTCTCAATCCCATTTCTCCATCAACATATATTTCAGTCCAATCTGTTGATCTTCAATTGTTACCGCATGACAAGTGTGAATGGTAGTGATGCTATTTATTTAATGCTGAAATGTCTCTTAATAAAAAAGCCCTGTCCCAGTGGTATCAGGACCTCTACGTGAAAAATAAGGGAGAACAACTACAAGAAGGAAGGCAGATAAGAGTATACTTTTGCCCATGAAGCTTGCCTACCCTAACAGAAAAGCTTACTGGAATTGTAAAATGAGCAATGAATTCCAACCTGCAGCTTTGCAGAGAGGGTCTTTCCTGACCTTGTTGATTTTGCCTTGATAGAAGTTTAAATTGATGTAGGAATTGACATGAACCATGGTCATGAATATAAAGCTTCCACCGGAGTGCAATTGGGACGAATTTCATCCCTGCCAAGAGTAGTCTCTCATGACTCCCGTCCTGAAGAATGTTTGCAGCGTCTCTCATTGAATAGGAGAGATGTGTTCCACTGGAGTCTTAGCAAACCGATCATGTCCAAATCTACTGCGTCCAAGCGATGCGGCTTGCCCCTGAAATCATCATTAACCCACGGGGTCACCTTTCTTCCCTTCAGTCTCACTGCTTATGAGCATTCAGGACAATAAAAACCTTAGTGGGCTGCAGTTGCCCAGAACCTCCAGGACTCAGAAGAAAGAAAATAAAATCTCCACGCCCAACCCGGAAACTGGCCGACAGCTGGGAGTGGAATGTATTCACTCCCACTGAGAGACAAGAAGGACATCTACATAAGCGTGAGTGTTCTCTCTCCTTATATAATAAGTTCCTTGATGTGGAACCCGGCTTGATGGTGCTCCCTAAAATACTTTCCATGGCCTTGCAGTTGGATCTGCCAATTTCTAGTAAGTCACCTAACAAACCTAGATGCATCCTTGATCAATAAAGAAAATGCAGCAACACAAAAGGGACAAGGAGAGGAAACCTTTTGTCAAATTCGCATTGAGCTTTTGGCTACTTCCTTCTGAACTGATGCCCGGGCTGCTTTGTGGACACCCAGGGCATGCAGATTGTTCAACAAGAAGGGACTTGGGTTGCCATGGCAAAATGGGAAGCATCCATAATGTCACAGAACTTGTTGGCAGTTCTCTGGTAAACAAAACAGTCAAGGCCAGCGTTTTTACCAACAGAAGTCGCATGTGTGTTATGGAGTCAGACCTCTTAAAGCTGAGGACAGTGTCCTAATGCAAATGAAAGAAACTGACAAAGAAAGAAAGAAAGAAAGAGGAAAAGAAAAAGAAAAGAAAAAAAGAAAAAGAAAAGAAAGGAGGGAGGGAGGTAGGAAGGAAGGGAAGGAAGGATAATGAGAAAGAAAAGAAAGAGAAAGGAAAGCAAGTGAGAAAGAGAGAGATGAAGAGAAAGAAAGAGAGCGAAAGGAAAGCAAGAGATAGAAGGTGAGAAAGAGAAAGAAAAGAAAGAGGAAGAAAAGGAAGAAAGAAAGAGAAAGAAGGAAGGAAAGGAAGGAAGGTAGGAAGGAAGGAAGGAAGGAAGGAAAGAAGGAAGGAAGGAAGGAAAGAAGGAAGGAAAGAAGGAAGGAAGGAAAGAAGGGAGGGAGGAAGGAGAATAAAGTCCAAAGAGAAAAATTACCTATGCATTTACGGGTCAACGTGTTCCATGCCATGGGTTCTCAACAGGGGCCAATTTTAGCCCCCATGGACATTTGGCAATGTCAGGAGTCATTTTTGGTTGTCGCAGATGAGAGGCATCACAGGGAGAAGGTGATGGTGGTACTAGTTGGTAATGGTATAATGCACAAGACCACTCTCTACCAAAAGAACCCCACTACCCAGCCTCAAACATCAGTAGCGCTAAGACTGGAAAACCCTGCTGTCTGCAAAGAAGAGCTTTTCATGAGACCGTCCGTAAGAAGTCTGATCTGTGAAAATCTCTTCCCTGTGAATCCTTGCCACAGGGGCCAAAAAGACTTTTGGCTGGAAAAAAAAAAAGTTAAGAGAACAAATTAAAGAAAATAAAAGAAAATGTTGCAGGGACGTCAACTCCCAGTATAGTACAGAAGGCTCCTGAAAGATTTCACTAGACTGAAGACACACAAAGCCCCCCAAAATACAGAGTCAACTGAATGACCCAGCTTACAAGGACACAGGCTATTCTTTTTTTTTTAATTTTTAAATTTTTTAAAAATTTCTTTTCAGTGTACCAGAATTCTTTGTTTATGCACCACACCCAGTGTTCCATGCAATACGTGCCCTCCATAATACCCACCACCAGGTTCCCCCGACCTCCCACTCCCTGCCCCTTCAAAACCCTGAGATTGTTTTTCAGAGTCCATAGTCTCTCATGGTTCATCTCCCCCTCCAAGTATTATGCCTCCATCAGAAAGGATGAATACCCAACTTTTGTATCAACATGGAAGGGACTGGAAGAGATGATACTGAGTGACATAATTCAAGCAGAGAAAGTCAATTATCATGTGGTTTTGCTTACTTGTGGAGCATAAGAAATAACACAGCGGACATGGGGAGATGGAGAGGACACAGGCCAATCTTTGGGCTCCAATCAGTTGATTAAAAAATGTCTATCTCTGAAGTTCCCTTGTGGAGTCCGAGAAGGAACACGTGGGTGTCGAGCTTGTGTTTGAGGAGGGAAGCTCACAGATAAGAGCCAGGCTGAGACTGCTGGTAATATGTCGGATTAGCCCTGTGAACACCTTCTGAAGGGTCATCTTGGTATTCACCATCAGTGTGGGATGCTTTCAGGTGACAGCAGCCATTTAGCCTGGGATCCCAGCCCTGTGGCATGGTCATCTCCAGCGATTTCTGCGCCATGACCCATGTCTGTGTCACGTGGCCAGATGCTGCATTTCATGATGCCCTTGTCACACTCCCCATGCACACCGTGATGGGACAGCTTCTCTTCAACCTTGCACAGACCCGTGGTCATCATCTGGCCACTGTCTCAACCATCCTGTGACCAAGAGCCTGTTGGTTCGTGAGGGCTCCGCTTTAATAAAGGTAGATGAATGCTACTCCGGAATTTGATCTGCAAGTCTCCTTTTCTTTGTGAGAATTGAGTAGAAATGTGGTAGAAAATCCATGGTAGGTTTTGTCTCCCTCTTGCTATGGTACATCATTTCATATCACCTTGGTTGGATGAAGAATGCTGTGCTCAATTTCTCCTTTGGCTGCTAGCCAAGCAAAGGATGAGCTTGTTTTTGGTGTTTACTCTCACCTTATTACTATTTAACCAAGGCAGCTTGATACTGTGATTTTTTTGTTAAAGACAGAGATTTCTCTGAGAAGTCAGTGTATGGCGTCCGCCATCTTTAAGGTGACACAGTTATTTATGAAACCAGTTCATGGGAAAGTGTGCCTCTCAGTATATCCCTCTCAGGAACGGAGAAAATAGCCCCTGATTATGCTCAATGTGACTGTCCTAGAACACACAAGTGGTATCCATCTTGGGAATGGACCGCATCTCACCCGAAGGAGACAAGTCTTTGGTGGAAGGATGGGTTGTCATTGGAGAGCCATTACACTGAGTGGAATGCTAGTCCATACAACTCAGAAAGGTGGTTGTGCAACCTCACTGGTTCACAGCTGGTCCCACCTGGCATCATTGCAGAAGCCGCTGCTTATTGTCACCAGAACTTCTGCTTTAGGGACTAACAGACATATTTAAATCAGTTCCCATTGTTTTCCTGAGGAGTGACAGGGGAGCCCTGTTGTTCATGACTAATGTAATGTGTGACTTGGAGAAGCTAACGTCTCCTGCATAACCTTGTTCAGATTTTAGAATTTGCAAATCAAGGCAGAAGCCATAACCCGTTGTGTCTCTTGCAAGGATGCTTTTGATACTTATCCTTTCTCCTTGAGTTTTTGTTCAGTCAATACGGTTCATGTCTGTTGTTGACGAAAGTTGGCTTCCCCTGTCTACTCTCTGACTGGTCCCTTCATCCAGGCTGTTCTCAATGCACATGTCTACCTTGCAGTCCTCATGGGGAGTCTCTTCCTGTCCACCCAGGCCTGATGCTAAGATTTCCATTGTAGCAGCTTTCTCCTTAACCTATGGATTCCTGTAATGCTTGCCTTTCTGTTCCTGCTGCTCCACCATTTCTTGAACCTTGGCTAGACATCCAACTTGTTTCTCCAACACTAACTTCTGAGTATTTGGGGGGGATTGGCCTCCTACCACTTCATGACTTACATGTATCCCAATGCCATCTGCAATCCTGACCGATCTGTGGGCCTTCTGTGCTCCGGTGCCCAATTCTCATCCCCCTTTGTTCAGGGCACTCTTTGCCTCCCTGTTTTTATCCCAGTAGAATGTATCCACGATGTCAGAGAGAAGAGAGAAGCTGTGGGGATGAGCTGCTTCGTGCTCAAACACTATAGTTGTCCTTCTAGAATCTGCTGGGATGATCCTCTTAATGCTTTGCCACTGTGCCTGTCCTTGTAGACTCTGTAGCTCAATGCTTTGCTGCTATGCATCGTCCTTTTCCATGACCATGACTATTCCCACCTTCAGTCCTCCCCTCTGATCCCATGCATGAATGATCTGTCCTTTGGTGAAATAACTTGAGTAAAGAGGGAGAGGAAAACCTGCACGCCAGGTCTGAGAAAGGAGAGGGTAGGAAACGGGAAGGCAAAGTATGGATCACCCTCCTAAGAATATTGATGGGAGAGGAAGACTGAAAAACTGAATCAGCGAGAGACCATGTGGGACGGAGAGAGGGTATAAGTCGCATAGGTGATACTGGATCATAATTCTTCTTTTCCACACCTCTAGCGAGGCTGCAAAAATGCCCATCGCTCTTCTGCCTAAGTGCGCAGCTAAATTCCTCCTGCTGTAAAAATATCTTGCATAATTTATAGGTTTTCACACTTAAAATATCATTCATACAAACATGGAGATTTCTGAGGTAAAGTGCAAGAAGAAAGACTCACCGAACCATGGCCGATAATGAATTTTATATTTCTGACATCTCTCCGAGTGTGATGAAAGCTTGTATTTATATCTTGAAAAATCATCGCAAAGCCCTCCAAGAGCTTCTCCTTAACGAATTTGGGCTCCATGCTACTTTATTTCTTTTCCTTCCCTTTCTCTTTTTTCTTTTAAAGAAAGCATTCGATGTTTTCATTGCTCAAGTATTGATGGGCAGGCTGTTTACTAAATAAACTCGTAGAATGTGGGGCTGGAGGAGGTAATTATGAAAACATGACTGGGGACCAAAATATTCCTCTCTCGCAAGCGGCTGTGATGCCTTCACTGGAGACCGGAGACTTCACACGGGGGTTTGCCAAGTGAGTTACGTAAGGGACTCCACGTACAGACGTGATGGAGAAAGGCAGAAGTGGCTTCTGATGGTTCCCTTTTCTCTCCGTGGGTGAAGGACGTGGTCTTCTTTTCTGCATGTTTTCAGCATTCGTGGCACTGTTACGGATTTGTCCATCAACTGAAACATTCCCAGGGTGTTGACTCTGGCAAGGGTTCACACTCGAACTCCCCTTTAGGTCTCTCAGCTGAAGTAGTTACTGAGTTAATTACCGAACCACAATTGATTTAACCAGGTGCCCCCGTGATGCCTACAGCACATCTTATCGTTGGGATGGAAACCTCCAATGGTTTCCTTGACATTTTAATTTAATTGTTTCTTTGAGGAAAACACAACCCCCCGCCATCCTGACGGAAGGAACCAGTCGTCAGAGATGCCAACAGATAAATGCATCTGCCCAAACACAGGCAGTCAGCCACACTCGTGGGGCACTTAGCATGTGGGAAATACCATGTCTGTGTGTTGGGGGTCTTCGGGGAAACAGTGAATGGGGACCTCAGATGTTGGCCATCCTTGGGAGCATGACACACACACACACGCCTTTCAACCAAAGCACTGTTTCCAAAGGGTACAACTCAACAACCTCAAACCTTCTGGTAAAGAACAAAGTACCTATGTGCTGAGAGGCATAGCAGGGAACAGCCCAAGCCCCCTGTGAGATTCAGTTGCTGAGACAGTGTTCAGTCTGATGAAACCATTCTCTGCAGTGTGACTCCTTCACACCTTTAACATCTGGGAAGCACATACGGAGCCTTTACACAGGTCGAGCATGGGGAGAGGCATAAGGAGAGGAAGAAGGACAAGCAGACTGCCCAGTGAGCACGGAACTTGATGCACGGCTCAATCCCGGGACCCTGAGAATCGGGACCTGAACCAAAGTCAGAAGCTTAACCAAAGGAACCACCCAGGCACCCCCAGTCCAAGCCTTTTGCTTGCAAGTGACTCTGCATTCCTACAGGATGTCGTTTCCCGTTTCCCATGAATAGCCTTGAACTCATCCAGTCCGTTGAATGCAGGAACCCAAGCAGCAAACATCGCCCAAGGACTCTGCCATTGCCTTTGCATAGGGTCACAATGCTGAGTACCTCCCGTTGAACGTGACTTACTTTATACTCGATTCAGCTTACTATCACCAGCCACCACTTCATAATCAAACCTCATGCCTTGGGACAAAAATCATCCCTGGAAGGGAAGGGAAAAAAAAAATAATGAACTCCCTTGCTGTGGGCCATGACCAGATTTTAAGGGCAACGTTCACTGTATGGTGAGAGGGTACCCATGTGAGAGACGATCCTAGGAGCTCAACCTACGCATTTCCTCCCAGGTCACAGGAATCTGATTTTTCAGTGGCTTGTTAAATCAGATGTGTGGCTGCACAGATATCTTACAAAAAGGACCACTTCCCATATCGTAAGCAAAGGCATCAAGGAAACAAAATATTTGATAGCATGCAGCCGTCCCGTGAAACTCACGAAGGTCCATTGGCTCTTTCAGAAACCTCCACTGTCCAGTATTTATTAAGTGTCCATCACTAGGTTCTTTGCATCTGGAGAATGTCCTCCACCAGTCCACTTTCCATGTGCCCCGCAAGGCAACGTCACATACTGTTCTCTCCTAGCAAGAGTGTCATGGTTCCCACCCATCGCTCTGGGCTCCCTGGTCCTTCCCTCAGATCAGCTCTGCCCACTCCTACCCCTCACCCCAGTCCTTATTCCCAGGTCAACTTCCCTTTCTAATGCAAAGACAGAGTTGTCATTTTTAGGAATGACCCTCCTTGCTTTCTCACATCTCCTGGAAGACGATCTTTACCTCGATGCTTTCTTTCCTGCCGTCTCTGGGGAACACAGGACCGGAGATGAGAATCTCCACATTTGCTCTACAAACTCCAACAGGTCTCATGGTGCCCTGTGTCCTTCACCTCCTTCTCTCCCTTATCACCAACCTTTCCAAGAATAGAGCACGTATAAATGAATGAGTTCTCTGCGTCTCCACATACTTGCCAAATATCATCAATCAGTATCGTTCCAAATTTAGCATATCCACTGCTGGGCAAACATTCACAAGACTGTCTTTGCTCCCATTTATGATTTTGCCTCCTGCATATTCCTTAAAGCCACTGGCATCTGCTTTCCGAA
The DNA here is from genome assembly GCA_004024625.1 of Mellivora capensis. Classification (NCBI taxonomy): domain Eukaryota; kingdom Metazoa; phylum Chordata; class Mammalia; order Carnivora; family Mustelidae; genus Mellivora; species Mellivora capensis. The sequence continues at coordinate 43,662 of PISX010012096.1, forward strand.
TTCACTCCTTTTTCAGTTCCAGGTGCCTTCAAGGTCGGTCATCAGGGACCTTGTAAACACACCTTAATCACATCCTGGAGGTCATATCTCTACTTGATCTCCGTGAATGCATTATCACAGAATGCCCACGTTAAAAAACAAACAAACAAGCAAAAACAAAAAAAAACAAGCTGTCTTCTCTTTTTTCTTTCCATTTTATTTTATTTCTTTTCAATGTCCCCAAAATGCATTGTTTATGCACCCCGCCCAGCGTCTTCTCTTTTTTTTTTTTTTCAAAGGAGTGGATAGGTTCAAACTAACCTTAGTCCTTCAAACAACATGCTCTTCTAGGACTTTTGTATGTGGGAAGGTGTGGCTGCAGAGGCACATTCGGGCCTCTAAGAGAGAGGGAACAATGAGTCTGTGCAGGGCTGGATGGGACTATCTGACCTTGCTCTGTATTTCAGGAGTGGGTGTCTAGAAGATGACTGATTTTGCTCAGAGAAGTTATTTGGTCAGCCATAATATAGTTGTATAATAAGGCTCTGTGTCAAACCTTTATGGTTGAACATAAAAAAAAAAAAAAAAAGAAAGAAAACTTGCAGGAAACCCAAGAATTATTCAGATCCACAACCGAAAATGAACCTGGTGAAGGTAGGGTCATTCACACCGTCCCAGAGTTCCTACTGGATCATGACCCTTGAAATGGGGACCCCAGGAAGATGATCGTGTTCCCATAAACCTGCAGCCTGTTATCAATGAGGCCCCCAAGCTGTCAAATAGATAAATCCTAACTTCGAAAAGTAACCTTCCACAAACAGAGGAGAGAGTAATTTTTCCCTACAAGGTTTCTTCCATCTTTCTCAGTATGCTGAACTGAAGGACACGTAATAACTTAAAATGATTTTCACAGACCATCTTTACACACACATTTTTCTCTTATGTTCTCGGCTGCACGTTCTGCAGAATTCAAGACGTGAGTCTAAAAATAAAGACGCACAGAGATTCAATCACTACTATTCTTTTATTTAAAGCTCTGGACAATTACCGAGAAAAAAAAACCCCGGGGGATGAAAAATAGAGATTAGAAAAATCGAATAAGAAAGTCATTATGTACAATACATCATTTGGTATGTAGCACTTCATGATCTTGAATTTTAATAATGAGTCAGAGAATAGTTAGGATTTTTACTGAGTATTATGATCCCGCAAAATTATTCCCATCAGGGCATTTTCATAAGTACCTCAAAGATTAAATTGATATTTAAATATACCTTTCTAAAGTAGATATCATTTCCTATATTTTCAGAAACGATTATGGTTGTCTAATTAACATTAGCCAATGATCAATATGTTCATCATTAATTGGAAAATTTTCTAAAATAATGCATGCAGATAATTGGGCAACAACAGAGTAATGTCTATTCATACCCAAAGTGTATTTAAATATTGACAAGGGCCTCATGCATATGTATGCACCTGGAAAGGTCAATATGAGTCATAGCGTGGCACTGTATTTCTGGAGAATAAGGTTGAAGAAAATATGTGTGATGCCCTTCTCCAGCCTGTGGGTCTAGCAAATAAACTCAAGCAAAATACTGCCTACATACTGAACCCAGGGCAAAACATACTGTCCTACTCTGGGCATCATTTTTTTTTTAAATTTATTTTATTTATTTTTTTTTTTAATTTCTTTTCAGCGTAACAGAGTTCATAGTTTTACACCACACCCAGTGCTCCATGCAATGCGTGCCCTCCACAATACCCACCACCTGGCTCCCCCACCCTCCCACCCCCCGCCCCATTAATTCATTTATTTTTTTCATGAATTCATTACAAAAAAGTGTATGTTGACTAAAGTACTCTGCTAGAGAATGATCCATGAAACACCCAGCCCCCTGTCCTAAGCCACTTATCATCCCAAAGAGGAAACAGAGAAATAAGTGTGTGGCACCAAGAAAAATCAGATAAATTTCTAAAGAGAGGCAGAAGCAGGGGCTCCTCATGTCCCCTGGTGCAACAGTGGATTGTGATCGGAGAAGGGTGGGAGACGTCAGACTTGGTGATGACTTGAGACAAAGGCTTTTACGTTGGATTAGAAAGACAGTGTGGGCGCTGCCAAGTCTAACAGGAAATAGTGCACTTGATTAGCCACTAGCTTCTGAAGTCACAGCCCCAGGGGTTTCTCATGAGTGAGGATCCTGCCCCTCTCTGTGGAAATGTGTAGAGGAGTCAACATTGGCTCAGCAAAGAGGCCATGAGGGACCACCCCCTTAACCCTCTTCTTTCGAATATCAAGTTCAGTATGGAATCTCTTGTCTTCATTCATGATAGAGTTGAAACTATTGTAGCATAACCCTGTTCTTCTAAGACCCCTGAGATCTATTTAGATCCAATGTGCTGAATGTCTGAATTGATTCTCAAACAATGAGCAGTAAACCACCTGATGAATGAGGCTTGGCAAGGTTGTGCCAGGCAGACTGGCCAGCAAAGCCAAGGCATGGGATCCTGAGGGAGTAACTTTATATCATTTCTTTGGCTAGGTAGGAGTCATCAAGTTATGGACCATGGAGCTAAGAATGGTGCTCACATCTTTAAATGGCTGGAAAAAAAATAAAAAAGAGGATAATATTTTGTAACACATGAAAATTACATAAAATTCAAGTCTCGGTATCCATAAATGACATTTTATTAGAACACAGCCCTGCCTAGCATGTAGGCAGTATTCCTTACATCTGTGGCTACATTCACGCTTTGGTGGCAGAGCCGTAGTGATAACGACCGTAGGGCTTACAAAGCCGAAAATGTTTTACAGAAAACATTAGCTGACCCCCGCGCTACATCTGAGAGGGAGGTGGGCGGGGGACGTGCTGAGCTAGAAAGGCAGGATCCAGAGGACAAAGAATCTTGCATGTCATACCAAGAATTTGGATTTTATTCTGTGCCAGCTGGAAACCATTGAAAAATTCTCAGCAGGGAAACAAGTGCATTTGAGAAAGTGTGCATGTTAGGAGGCTCACTTGGGTGGCCATGCGAATCAGGAACTGAAGAGCCAAAGCAGATGGAATTAGGGAGCTGTTGCAGTAATCCCAGTGAGAGCAAAGGAGAGTTGGAACGTGGGCAACGACAGCATGGATGGAAGCAACAAGTTGAGAAAGGAGAATGTAGCATAGTCCAGAGTAATTTCGTGTATTGGCAGATGGCATCATCGTCTTCCAATTACCTGGACCATCTTGAATACTTGTCTGATTGTTGCAGCTTCGAGAATTTTTGATTCCCTTCTAAGGTTGGGGGTGGAGACCCACAATGGGTCAGAGACCCATTCATGTTGCTTTTAGACTCACGTCCGCATGCCGAAGATGCTCACCGCGAACGCCCCCGATGACCGGCTTGGAGTGGCTTTCTTGTCGTCACAACTCATGTGGACTAAGGACTAGATAAGCCAGAAGTGCTAAGGAGTTGGTGACCTTCTAAGCACCCCTCAAACAATGACAAATGGGCAGTAGCTGCTTCAAACTCAAGCTTCCTCACCCATCAGGTGGGATAATTCTGAAGGGTGGCTCTCAGAGTCCTCAAACAGCACTTGGCCTTTTTGCCCACACGGTAACTCACCACTTACTGCTTTCCTTTCCTGCTCTGTCCAACTTTCCACTCTTCCTGTGATCCTCTTAAGCACAATAAACTATCTGTACTCCAATTCCTGTCTCAGAAACTGTTTCTCCTAGAACCCAACCTAAGATATATTATCAATGTGTCTCTTCGTTCATGATGGACGATAACCTTGGAAATAATTTCAACACGGTTATCATGTCCTGCCGACGAAAGTCTTTCCATGCCTATGAATAATTTTACGAACTTCAGCAAGATAGCATGATGAAGTTAATGACAAACCCAGATTCTTTCTTTCCATGCCCTCCCCACCACTTACCCCAGCCTACAAATCCAAGTTCTCTGACCTGGTTTTAGGGAAAGATAGTCATGTTGGAAGTTGACCCTCATTTCCAGAACCATAGCCTGGAAGATGACGGGTCAGTGGAGGGCTTACAATGGTCTCACACACGGGATCCATGAAGATACTTGGGGATCAGGGTCAGGGTGGTGTCAAACAACTGAGTTCTGCCAGGGTTAAGAGGTGGGCTGGCTGTGGTTGGCAAGCATGTGTGCTCAGATGGTGGCCTGATCTCCCCACTCCCTGAACCAAGGTTTGGGCAGAGATCTATCTCACCTCATAGTCCACTCGATAGTTGAGAACATGTATCTGGAGCACAAAGATGGACTGCTGTTTCAGATGTAGATTGGAAGTCCTCCTGTTTCCTAGTCTGACGGACCCAGGAGCAAAGAGACACAATCACTGTGAAAGAATGGAGATATTCTGAGTCTGTGTTGATGAAGACCCAAGGGTCACCCTGACACAGGTAGACCCAGCCCCCATCCACCAGAGCTGGCATTGTGTGCTGCCCATCCATTGTCATTCTAGACGTTGAATAGAGTAGAGTAACTCTACTCTACCTGTCTGCTCTTTTCTAAGGAAGACTGTTCCTGGTGGCTTTTCTTCTGTAAAGAGTTGCTTAAGAAGTTTGGTTCAAGTAAACCTAGCCCTGCTTTCCAAGCATGAGATAACTGTATGTGTTAGGGAGAAGAGTCGCGGAAGAGCAAAGGAGCCCCCAACAGAGAGCCAGGAGCTGCCCTAGCACTCACAGCTGGCTGTGCTACTCTCCTGCTAGACAGATGATTTCACACAACATCAGCATCAATTCTGTCCTTGGTAGACTGACACCAAAACGAAACCCCTCTGTAATCCCATCTGTGTGCCCGCAAAATAGGAACCTTGTCCAAACCAGGAAATATGAAGCATTGTCAGGATCTGGGAGTGACTGCTTCATTTTGCCAAACACAGCTTTAGCTTACCTTCTCTGTAGATAGGACTTATTGAGATACTCCGTCATCAAGTTGACTTCAGTGCACTCAAGGAAGAATGAACCCCTCTTGACTGTCCCCCAACCAAAGTCCAAATCCTACCATAAATTTTTTGCTTATTGAGGTTCCCCATGGAATACAGGTTTTCTCTTTGCGACAAATAATAAGCCCACCCTGACCAATGGCTGGTCTGTTCCTGGTGGCCCTTGGCCAAAGGCTATTGACAGGCATGAGGAATTCCAAGAATTGATGCAGAGCTGGCTTTGTGTATTCAGATAGACTCTTGTCAGATAGTTCATGTTCATCAGAAAAAAAGCTGATTCAGTCTAAATCTTCTCTTGTAGTATCTTTCACGCCATCCTAAGAAAGGGTGCTCACCTCTATAGGGTGTCTACCACGGTGCATTCCAGTCTTGTAAGCAAAGGAGCCTACAGCACTAAGCCATGGAGCCTAGAGCAGTATGCAGTGGAGCCTGGAGGCATAAGCAGTAGAATCTAGAGAATTCTACGCAGCAAAGGTAACCAGCCTTAGACCCTGCTGCCTTTTATATTCTCTCCTGCTGAACTTACGGATGTGGGCTGATTAACAGTGAGTGACATTTTATCAGCAAGAATCAATACATCCCTAAGGTGTACAAAGTCTAAACAATGAGAATCATATTTCCATGTCATGTAAAGGAAGTGTCTGGACACTGCTCCAAGAGTAACATAGAACACACACACACACACACACACACACACACAGGATATGGTCACGTGAAAACTAAACCATCATAGTAACCAGTCATTGATTTCTTTCTTGTCAGAGGTAATGCCTAAAATGTCATTATTCAGGCACCTTAGTGGCTCAATCGGTTAAGCCTTCAGCTCACGTCATGATCCACGGGTCCTGGGATCATGTCCCATGTCGGGCACCGACCTCAGTGGGGAGTCTGCTTCTCCTTCTTCCTCTGCCCTTCCCCACTGTTTGTGCTTTCTCCCTCTCTCTCAAATAAATAAATACAGTCTTTTAAAAAATAAAAAACCAAATACATGAAATGTCATTATTCAACCTTAGTTTGACAGACCCATTAAAGAAGCAGCATATGGCACCCAAAAAAACCACATACAACATATCTAGGAAAAACCCACTGGACATTTTTAGAAAGAGGACCCTCGACCTGACTTCCATAGAGGTTCAATACCAGTCTTAAAAATTGCCTGATGATGACTTTCCACGTGGAGACTTTCCTCAGTCTCCTCAGCTCCCTGCTGACCCTTCTCTTTGTGCTGTGATTCGTTGCCATCACAGAGGGACGGTGGCCATGACTGAGACTCCTCTTCAGCTCACCTCAAGGAACAAGGTGCTGGAGAGGCGCCATCATCAGCTGGATTCAGGGTTTTCTGCATGCATCCAGCAGGCAGAAGACCCCGAATGTGAAGAAAAAGACTTTGTTCATTCATGGAAATCTCTGTAATCAGCGGTGAGGGGAAAGGAAGGAAGCCCCACCAGAGAGAGAACTTGGTGCTCAGCTGCATGGTGACGATTTAATTTCACCCAAGCACAGTCACATTGTCCTTATTGCTTCGTTCAACACATCCTCACTGCAAGCCATCTGCAGGGACAATCACACTTTCTGTTTTTCAGCAGAACTGTGCAAACAGGAGGAAAGGAGAAGGGGTAGTGTCTTAGTCCATTTGGGCTGCCCTAACAAAAAATCCCACAGCCTGGGTGACCCAGACAACCCATATTTGTTTCTCACAGCTCTGGAGGCTGGACATCCTAGATCAAGGTGCCACCAGATTTGGTGTCTGGAGAGCCCTCTTCTGGGATCACAGACTGACGTCTCCTCACGATGTCTTCAAATGAGGGGAGGGACAAGGGAGTTCTCTGGAGTCTCTTTGATAAGGATCCTAATGCCATCATCAGGGCTTCACTTTCCCTACCTAATCCCCTCCCAAAGGCATCACCTCCAAATACTGTCACTTTAGGGGGGGAAGATTTCAACATGAATTTTGGGGGTAGAGAGATGCAACCATTCGGTCCATAGCAGAGGGCTGTGTCACAAGGCAGAAACAGACGGGCCAAGGAATGACACGGTAGCTGCTTGCTCCCTGTGAGCAAAATGTCTTTTTTTTTTTTTTTTTTTTTTTCTAGAGTGTTTCGGCAAATCATTTCAGGTAGCTGTATTGTCTTTTTACTATTGGTTTGTTAATATTGCTATTTACTAAAGTATTTTTTTTGATATTCAGATTGTTTTCACTGTCATTGTTTCAATCGATCTGGGCTTTAAAATATGGCAGCAGGGATATGGTACTCTTTAAAAAAATATTAGAACTTCATTCTCTTTAGTCTCGCTTCAGGGAAAAGTTTTCTGTGAAGGGCCACGTTGTAAATATTTTGTCTTTATGGGCCACACAGTCTCGGTCACAGACACACACTCTTCTTCTGCAGAACAAAATGCGTCCCCATGTAGTACCCAGATAACGGATATGACTGTGTACCAATAAATCTTTATTTATAAAAAACAAGCAGAGGGCCGGATTTGGCCTGGGGCTCTAGTGTGCTGACCGTGTCCTGTATTAATCTAGTATGTGAATCCAGAAAAGAATTTTGAGTTAATTCAGTAAATCCAGCCACATCCTTCCCTTATTATTTATACAGAATCTTCCAAACATAAACATTAGGATGGAGAAAAAATCTTTTATTAGCATGCATTTATTTTATTTTATTTTTTAAGATTTTATTTATTTATTTGACAGACAGAGAGATCACAAGTAGGCAGAGAGGCAGGCAGAGAGAGAGAGGAGGAAGCAGGCTCCCCACCAAGCAGAGAGCCTGATGCGGGACTCGATCCCAGGACCCCGAGATCATGACCTGAGCCAAAGCTAGAGGCCCAACCCACTGAGCCACCCAGGTGCCCAGCATGCATTTATTTTAAATATTTATTTATTTATTTATTTTTAGAGAGAGAGAGAGGGAGAGGGATAGAGAATCTGGAGCAGACTCCCAGCTGACCACAGAGCCCAATGGAGGGCTCAGTCCCACAATCCTGAGGTCCTGACCTGAGCCAAAATCAAGAGTCCATTGCTTAACAGACTGAGCCACCCAGGCACCCCAGTGTGCATTTTTTTAAAAATAGTATGAAAAAGGCTGATATCAGGAATTTACTTGTTTATAAAATTATGAGGATGGATCATGGAATCTGTGTCTCTGATTGACATGTATCTTATGTGTCCATTGATGATCTATTTCCATGTGTATGTATGTATCTAATCTATTCATGATTACACGTGTCTATGTGTGCACACACACACACATCTGTATAGATGCATGCACATTTGCACACACACATGGAATTCTTACTGAATTCATATATACACACTAATTTACATATGTGACTATTTTCCTAGAGATGCACATTGGAGGACGTTTGGGGTGTATAGTATCATGCATTTGACATCACGAAGATAATTCTCAAAGAGTACGTTGGGACTGATCTGGATCTTCATTGTCTCAGAGCCCCAGGGGCCAACTGATAGTAGGACATACAAATGACTGAGGTTTTTGAAAAGGAACGCTGCTGAATTTTTTTTTAAAGATTTTATTTATTTATTTGAGAGAGAGGCAGTGAGAGAGCATGAGCGAGGAGAAGGTCAGAGGGAGAAGCAGACTCCCCGTGGAGCTGGGAGCCCGATGCGGGACTCGATCCCGGGTCTCCGGGATCATGACCTGAGCCGAAGGCAGTCGTCCAACCAACTGAGCCACCCAGGCGTCCCTGAATTTTTAAAATTAAAACAGCGACCCCTCTACCAAGTGCTTAAGGACACTGTATTAGAATGCTTTGAGATGTTTTTTAAGTGTGAGATAATGGGTACTCCAGCCTGATCCTTATCAGGTCCCTTCATATCACAGAGGTGACATTTCACTGGATGAACTCATTTGGGGCCAATGTGGGGGCTGGAGAACTTCTCGGGGATCTCTGTGGTGGGTTCCTGTTATTAACAGGAGGGCTAGCATTGAGATGTGGTACACGACCTTGAATTCGCAGAGGAAAGAGTGCATTACCATAGTAATAGGCGTGCACAAGAGATTCTCCACATTGTTAGAAGTCTTACCCTTAGGGACGTCTTTTGTGGTCCTTGTGCTTTATCAAATTGGGTACAAATAAAATTTAATCTTGGAATGAGGAAGCTGGAATAGTTTACAGACAATTCTCTAAAACAAGTATCTTTAACTGTTGGGGAAATGATCCATTCTCTCCCTGGTGAAAAGACAAAGTGTGTAAAGAAGGAGTGTCCACCCCAAGCGCAAGAGTGGTTTAATCATTTCTTTTCCAGGTGGGAGAATGCTGATTACTGATTTATTTGGGAGGATATGCCAGTGTGGCATTTTGCAAAAAAAGAGCTTACTTGAGATACCAGTTCTATGGTGTGTAGGTGACCAACCAGCCCTGGATTGGGAAGTTCCCAGGATGTAGGACTTTGAGTTCTAAAATTGGGGCAGGAGTTGGCAAACCTGGGTGAGTTGACCACAGTAGTGGAATTGGGAATAGTGGAATGACCCTACCAAGGTTTCAGGGGTGAGACCCATCAGAGACATTCTGGCATAGATGGAGTCCAGCCTTTGTTTTTCCAGTACTCACAGTAGTCTAACTATGACACAAGATACATGTCATCTGGGGTGCTCCATACTATCGAATACTAGAAACTAAAATCCTTCTCAGAGCGTGGCGAGGTTACCAATGCTAGCCCCAGTTCTGTCCATCTTGGAACACTGAGATGGACTCAACATTTTATTGTAAAACCTCCTTGATGAGCAAGACTTTAAAGACAACAGATGAAGGAGCAAGCATTTGGAGAGAGAAGAGAGGATAGATATATCAATATGTCTAATGAAACCATAGTAAGATTATTCGTAAGGGCATGCATCTTTTTCTTGACTGTTCTCTTCCCAAGGCTTGACGTTCCTGCTGGGTCATTCTTGACAGGCTGGCGGGGGTGGGGGTGTCCTATGCACTGGGGTGTTTTTAGCAGCCTTCCTGGATACTTCTCACTAGATGTCAGTATACCCCCCACCCCCAGTTTGTTACAACCAAAAATATCCCCAAAGCAGCACACTCACTATCAATGATAATTCATCATCCCCTTGGGTCCATCTAAAAAATGGGATCCCCTCAAATAGAAAAAGCAAAGTCAGAAAATGCACCATCAGGAAACCAAACCCGCACAAGGACCTTGTCTTTGGTCCCCACCCAGTCACTGGCAGCTTCCTGAAGGAGGCAGTGCCATTTCTGAAGAACAGGAGGCCATCCCATCATCCATGTGCTCTTGTGCAATGAAGACCAGACCCCTTGGCTGAGACACCGTGCAAAACCTTGAAGGCACAGACGCAGATGCTCAACGCAACACCTGCCGTGTTGATGTAACTCTATCAGGTCATTAACTCAGCTCTCACAGACGCAATTCAGGAAGGAAAAGAACATGCAAATACTTGTTCTGTTTGCTCTTGAAAATTGCTAAATGTCATCCTCACTAGCTCCTTGAGGCACTTAGGTGTGTGTGAGATGATGTTCAACCCAGGTGTTCACACCCTCTATCCTTCTCTTCCCCAGCTTCCATGTTGCCCTCCCACACTTTCAATTTGCCCATTAAAACCAAAAAGCAGCTCATGCACATGCACACAAAGACATTTAAAAATCAGGCAGTTGCTTCTGGACTCGTTAATGCAATAATAAAATTCCCTGGATTTGGGATGGAGTCTGTCAACCTCAGCACTATTGACATTTACGGTTGGATAATCCTGTGTACTGGGGACTGTCCTTTCCCTTGTGGGATAGTTAGAGCAGCCCTAGACCCTACTCAGTAGATGCTGATTGGGTTGCTGCAGCTCCAAATGTCTCCTGACATTACCAAGTATGTCTGGAAAGCCAAATCGTTCCGGTAGAGAACCACTGGGTAAGGAATGAAGATGAGCAGAAAATGCAGGCTAGTGATGTGGGACGCATTTAGGAAGGACTCTAAAGGGAACGTGAAAAAATACTTACGCCAGGTCCCACCCTTGTAGGTTGGGAACTAATTGGTATGCGGTTCAGCTTGGGCACAGGGTTTTCATAAAAGCATGCCATGTGATTCTAAGGTGCAGACAAGGTTGAACGCCACCAATCCAGAAAGAGAGTCAGGACCCGAGTTCAAACGAAGCTTCAGAAGATTCCTCAGCCGTCAAGACACAGGGCGTCCATACACAGTACCTCCCACTGGGCAGGTATCCATTCTAGAAACTGTGCACATTTCTGAGTGTCTGGGAGCTATTTTGTGTACTGGCTAACGGGCAGGATGTATACTGGGCAGTCAGAAAGCGAGACTCATGAGCCATTCTCTGCACCTTCCCTTTCTAGAATTTTCCAAGATTTTCAAGGGTCGTGTTGGAATCCTCCCCTGTTCTCCGACCCCATGTCCAACCTAAAGAACCTTCAAAATATGTCCAGTATATAACCCCTTCTCAGAACCCCCACCATGGCCCTTCTGGAAACTTCTGCCATTGTCTCTTTCAGGATAATAATAGTTATTATGATATAATAATGTAACATAATAACATATTAGTGTCAGTGCTATTATGGTGTGACTCAGCGCTAGTATCACTATCCCAACTCCCCCTCCAAGGCTGTCCTAAACCTAGCTTCCAGAATCTTCTTTATAAAATACAGGATAAATTGTGGGGCACCAGAGTGGCTCGGTGAGTTGAGCGTCTGTCTTTGGCTCAGATCATGATCTCAGGGTCCTGGGATCGAGTCCCACATCGGGCTCCCTGCTCAGTGAAGAGTCCACTTATTGCTTTCCTTCTGTCCCTTTCCCCTGCTCATGCTCTCTCTCTCTCTCTCAAATAAATAACTAGAATCTTAAAAAAAATAAATAAAATACAGGAAGAAGTGTGTCAATCTCCCCAACGGATTTTCTCTCAACATAAAATCTGAGATCTTCGCAGTGATGTACAAGGTCCCATAGGATGGGTCCCCACCCCCACCTCCCTGGTCCCATCTCCTACTACTCTTACTTGCTTACTCACTCTGGGCTTCTTGATGTTTCTAGAGCCTTCCAGGCAAGCTCCTCAGTCCCCTGCTGCTTGCTCTGCCTGGAAAGCTCACCTGGCTAATTGTAATGCTCTTCCCTCCTCCCGGAGGCGCCTTTCCTTAAAATGTTATCTTCCCAGAGAGGGCTTCCCTCACCATTTTAAGTAAAATGGCAACACTCCAGCAATCCTTATGTCCCCTCTAATTTTCTTCATTGTATTTCTTGCCATGTGTATTTGTGCCTTATGATCTCAGTAATGAATCATCGCAAACAGGGCTAGTGGTGGGGGGTGTGTCAAAACCAACAGAAACTTATTCTCTCACTCTTCAGAAGGCTAGAAGTCTGAGATCCAGGTGGGGCAGGGCCAAGCTCCCTCAAGAGGCTCTAGGAGAGGGTCCTTCCCGCTGCTGGAGCTCCAGACATCCCTAGGGGGACTGGCCCCATCCCTCCAGTTTTCAAGATCACTATCTTCAAATCTCTCTCCTGTGGATTCACGTCATCTTTTTTCCTGCATGTGTAAATCTCCCTCTGCCGTCCTCAGTTAAGGATCCATGTAATACATTTGGGGCACACGTGCATAATTAGGACAGTCTGTCCAATTCAATTTAACCCTTAATTTAACCACAATTTCAAAAACCCTGTTTCCATATAAAGCAGTGATCGCAGGATCCAGGAATGAGGCCCTGGTTTCTTGAGGGGATGGCTATTATTCGAGCCATTCTACCCCCTCTTTACTTTTCATGATATTTCTTTATTCTGTCTTCCACCCCACACACTGTGATATCAAATTTTGGAGGCGTAGGAATCAGAACATGGGATGGAAGAGATAAGAGCTGAGAATTTTATAGAATTTAGGAAAGAACACAGTTACGAATCCCACACAGATTAATGGAAGGAAATCGTCTCCAGACCTATGCCTCCAAGCTGCAGCACGCCAAAGACAAAGACGAGGAAAAGACCAAAAAATGGAGACATCCAATGTATCATTTCCAACCAGTACAGGGAAACATCCAAAGGGAGGAATGTCTGTCCATGCAAAGAGCAAGGAAGATGGTGGGAAGACCAGCCATTTGTTATAAAAAGAAGATCAAATGTCGGTGAGCGTGTAAAGCAAGGAAACTCAGAGTCTGCTGACTGGCACTGTAATTACTGTTGAAGACACACTAGGGATACCCAGGAGAACTCCCTCACCATTTTACTTCTCACCTATTTGCACAGGGATATGTGTACAAGGATGCTGACTGCAAATTAAGTTAAATACTCGACCCAAAGTGTGGAAATTAATTGTGGGAGACTCGTGCATGAATTATAACACAGCGGCAAGGAGTCCATGAAGAGGAATGACCCTATTGGCATGAGGACCTTCCCAGACGCAGGGCTGACGGAAGCCTTCCAAAAGCCAGCAGCGCACTGTTTAAGAACAAGAAGAGACTCTACGCATGTGCACATCGAGGCAGCAGGCATCAGAACTGTAAGCACGGCACGAGTGACCCTCTATCGTAAACATACACAGCAATGCCTGGAACCGAGGAAGAAACAAAGTCGAGAAAGAGGCGAATGACACATGGAAGACTATGGAGAGACCACAGAGGCATCCCCAGGGGGCCCTTCCCTTGTATTTGTTACATTGTATCAATCATTGTATTTCTGCATTACAATTTCTATATACAATGTATCAATCATTGTACTTCTGTAGTATGATTTCTGTATACAATGTATCAATCATTGTACTTCTGTATTACAGTTTCTGTATACAATGAATCCATCATTGTATTTCTGTAATAGATCATGCTATTAAACACTGTGGTTTTTTTATTTTTTATTTTTTTAAGATTTTATTTATTTATTTGAGAGAGAGAGTGAGTGAGAGAGAGCATGCAAGGGGAGAAGGTCAGATGGAGAAGCAGACTCCCCATGGAGCTGGGAGCCCGATGCCGGACTTGATCCCAGGAGTCTGGGATCATGACCTGAGCCAAAGGCAGTCACTTAACTAACTGAGCCATCCAGGCGCCCCAACACTGTGGTTTTTATGTCTGAGTTTATTTATACATAATAACTGTGCCAAATAAGTAAATAGACAAAGAACACGAGAAACTATGCAAAAATATTTTTCATTTTTATGGAGGTTTTACCTTCTCTACTTTCAACATTTTTAAGTGACCCCTGTATCATTAAAAAAAAAAAACCACACACACACCTGAAACAAACCTCTTCCCTTCACATTGCAACATCTGGGGACCACTGACCAACGGAAAGCGTCTGGACAGCTCTGCTGGGTGGACAGACTTATGCCCGAGTGTGGATGGTCTCAGCGAAGGCTGCGTGAGCCAGAAAGATACTGTTGTTTTTGTTTTTTTTTTAGCTGATTGCAAACTTCAGTTTGTTGAAAAGAAGCCAGCCAGCTCCGAATGTAATTGGCAGTCTGGGAACCATCAAATGCTGTGAAGAGCATGGGAAGAGTGTGTAAAACGCAGGCCAGCCCTGGATATCACTGGCAGAACAAAGATCACAAGTGAAAGCTTAAATACATGTTGTGATGGGCAACAGGTGCAGGTCCTCGTCTTTGAATGCTATGCGGCAAATTTGCTCCACCCGGCCTTCTGTATTAATATGACTAATTCCTTTGTCATGAGCTTGCCGTGCACATTTCCGCTTGGTATATAGAAACCCCTGGCACTGAGTCTCCGACTTCTATTTCCTCTCCGTGCACCTGATGGTCATCAACTCGGGGAAGTCAGGCAGCTCTGGAGTGGCGCCCAGACACATGGTGTTGGCTAGCTGCGGCAGGACCCCAGGCAACATCCTTGAGGCAAGATTTTAAAGCTCAGCTTGACAAGGATGGAAGCAGATTCAATTCCAGCAGAGGGAGAAGTAGCTTCAAAGAGATGCTTGGGGTGGAAAAAGTTACCTAGATCATGAAAGTAATGAGAAAATGCTCCCAGGGTTGGAGACATGCCCCAGGGCTATGCTGTGGGTCAGATCCCTGCCTTGGCCACCATTTATCCGGAGCCAAAGCCAGAGGCTGTGCAAAGCCCATCCCCATGTTGTCCAAAGGCTGTGAACCTTCACACCCGCTGTTCTCATTTTCTACTGTTCTCCTCCATCATCCCCACTGAATCCTGCCTCCTGGTGCCTGCTTCTCCCACACCCAGCATTCCCAGCCCCCTTTCTCTGCTGTTATGAGCCCCCAAGCATGAGTGGACCAGCCCCGTCCAAGGGTGGGATGAGACGCTTCAGTCACACATTGTAACGCTGAAGGGTTGGTTCCATCCGTATTACTTCTTATTATACTCCAAACCCTCTCCTGCCTCCTGCTCTTTATGCCACCCTCAGGGATGCAGTCTGACAGACGCTGAGGCTCTCACCCTCTTGTGAAATGAGCATTTACGGTCAGTGCCGGCTGCTGATAGCAGCATCCTTTCCTGGCGCTGGACCACTGACGCATGTTTCAAAGCAACCTGCAGCACGAGAAGGAAAAATAGCACTCAACACCTACACCTGCTTGGTAAAAAAATATATGGTGAATGGAACGAACATGGGACAAATTTATTAGAGTCCCTGAGTTATAGCTTTATTAATTCATTTATTCAGTTATGTTCTCAGACATCTTATTTGGAAAATTTTCTCCTTCCCTCCCTTCCTTTCTTCTCTCCTTCCCTCATTTCTTTCCTCCCTTCCAACTTCTCTCTCTCTCTTTCTCTCTCCCCTTCTTGCCCTTCTCTTGGAGGAATCAGAGATTCCCTACTTTGAATTTATTGATCAATTCGAGTACTTTTTCATTTTGTAAGCCATCTACGTGATGTGTTAGTGTTATTTCTTCTGCTCTGCGAAGGATAATGGTCCCATCTTTTTAAAAAATGACGTCCTCATCACCGATCCCATGAGGAGACATTGTTCCCAAAATCTTAATGTTTATATTCTGTCTTGCAATGGTCCTTACCACCATTATGCAGACATCATTCTGTAGGTCCACAGATCCCCCATTTGCTGCGTCTCGTTTTGTGGCTTACGGCCTCCAATTTTTTTTTTTTTATTATTAATCTAACATTTCATTGGAGCACATCTCCAAATGCTTATTTATTTCCAGGAAGACTTACAAGTGACACATTTTCAGCGTCCTTGCCCATCAACGCAAATATCCCTCAGCAGGTTTTCTATGAGGGTGACATTTCCCAAAGTGTGTGTTTTATGACCATCTCCATATGAGTAGAAGGAAACGTAAATCACGCTACAGTTTACTTTAGAGCGTATCTGTTAACATATGTACCGGAGATAATGTTGTGACACGTGGCCATAAATATCCAAATTCCTATGTGTGGTTAGAATCTGTCTTCTTAAGCATGATGTTCAAGGATCCTACTTCTCTGATGAGGGAGGGGGAAACCAAGCCAGTGGGAGATCAACGCTCATTTGCAACGTGCAGAGCAAGTCCTCTGCTAGCACAGTTTGGAGCTGTCTGGGCTTCACCCTGCGTGGGGACAAATCCCATCGGTCCTCTAGGGATGACATCCCTGTTCTCTCAGAGATCACCACATGGCATCCTTGCTGGGAGAACACATGTGTGCCGTGATTCAGAGCAATCCATGGCCACATCACGGGGGACCCACCACAGTGGCCCCAAGAAACATCTGCAGATCATGAGCGTGCCATGAAAATTAGTTGTCCCATTTTCTTCCACTGTCCATTTTTTAAATTTAAAAATAAAATTCCCCCCCCCTTTTTTTTTCTTGAGATACTTTATGGATTCATTTAAGAAAGCAAGAGTGCAGGAGCAAGGGGGAGAGGGAGAAGCAGACTCCCTGCTGTGCAGGGAGCCCGACGAGGGGCTTGGGGCTCACCGACCGAGCCACCCAGACGCTCCAAAACTTTTCCCTTTATCAAGCGCCTGGTGTTGAGAATGGCCCCTTTTGCCAGATCCCAGAGTTACGTCAATTAAAATGGACTTTTTGAAGTCCCTTTCACAGCTGTGATCCACGTAGATGAACCCTGCTGGCGGTGGTAGGTGTTAGGGGATCTTTCATGTTACAGACATTGTCCCAAGATTTCACAGAGAGAGATCTAGAAACCCCCCAGTTAGGCAACTGTGCATAAAAGAGTGATTCTTATGTTGATTTAGAACACCGTATAATGAACGAATCATTAAAATACAGCAACTGCAAGATCAAATTGAGTTTATGAAAAGTAAGTCCTGAAGTCACCCAATTACTTCATCCCGGCAAGATTTCATTCTTCAAAACGTCAGTAATTTTATCTCACCTTTTTTTGGGATGGGGGGTGGGGGAGCTGGATGGTTTCTTATGCATCTTTTGTGCTTCATTTTTTTCCTCAAATACCATGAAAATGTCACGAAAACTACAAAGGAGAGATGAAAACAATAGAGCCTAGGTTTGCAAACAGCAAATATTCGTAAGTTTAGTGCAGTGTAAGTTTATTCATTTTCGCAAGTGCATAATGAGATGGTTTCATTATTCCTTGACCTTTCCAGGTTTCAATGTATCCATTTTGTTCTCTGAGATATTGTAACTCAGGAAATGTCTTTTTGGAGAGAATGCTCAAAGGATGCCTTTTTAGTCTTCACCACGGGGAGTCACTTCTGACATTTTTGCACATTAAATTACATTATATGTGAAGTTGCTTTTATTTGAGGTTGTTATGTTTAGATAGGGTGGCTTAATGGAAGTAAAAATGTAAGGGAAACGATTAAAATACAAAAAAAAAAAAAAAAGCTTTCCAGGGTGCGGCAATGGGGGTGGGGAAAAGCAACAGATTTCCTTCCGTTTTCAGTTAAATCTGCCTTCCATGTGTTTTGTTAAACCTAATCAATCTAGCTTCTTAAACGAAGACAAAAAAACATAAAGTATTGCAGATTTATCAGGAGAGAATGAAAAATTCCCGTTTTCCACAGCCTTGAAAACACTTGGCTTCTCTTGACGTTTGTTAAAACAATCTAAGTGCTATCAAATGGTACCCCCTATTACTTAAAGGTGTGCTTTCTTGATTTTTAGGGTTTGAGCACATTTTCTTAATGTTTTTAGTTATTCAGTCTCCTGTGCCATACTTTCCCTTTCCATGCTAATTAGATCATTGTGTTCTAAATGTTCTGTTTCCTTCTTGATGTGTAGGAATTCTACACGCAGCCGAGAACTAATCCATTTCGGGTTTGATCCCTTCTACACTTATCTTTCAAAGGGGTTCATAGCGTCTTGTCTCTCGTGCCAGAACTTTTGGCATTCATGGGATTTGGCATTCCAATATTCGTCCCAACGAGGGTTTGTGTGGTTGGGGTCCCTTGGACCACTTTTCATAATCCCAAGCTCTAAAGCCTATTTCAGTACAATTTTTTCTAGTTGTTCAGACATTTTGAAGTTTTTTTCATTTGCCAGATTTTTAAAAATAGTGTGATGCAGGGATCTGTCATCCCTTTCCACCATACCCGTACACAGAATGTGCTGGTCCCATGTAGGGAGAAGCCTGTCCATCCGCCTGTCTCCTAAAATAGTGCATGTGTGCTCAGACGCAGTGCGGATGGCTCCTGGGGCAGGCTAGGCTCATGGGTGACTGTCCCCTAAAATAGTGCATGTGTGCTCAGACGCAGTGCGGATGGCTCCTGGGGCAGGCTAGGCTCATGGGTGACTGTCCCCTAAAATAGTGCATGTGTGCTCAGACGCAGTGCGGATGGCTCCTGGGG